>JAOYSI010066358.1:0-57948 GCA_025775065.1 Hiodon alosoides | reverse complement strand
GTGCCTTAAGAAGCCTAGCAGATCCCCATTTAAATCAAAATTTATTGAACAGAGAAAATATAGCTTGGGACACTTTCTTTAAAAAATTGTTAGTGGATTTGCAAATTATGGGAGCAGAAGGAAAAAAATAAAGGCGACAAGTAGAAATGGAGTGAAGAAATGGGGTTTGTAAAAATTTTATCATAAAGTCTTCATGACTGTTTAAAAAAGATTTATTGAATGGGTGTTAAGGACCATAACCTCAAGATATAAAATAATGTTGCCATTCTTTATGAAAGCTTGCGATAGAGTCTGAGTGTGAATCTTTTTTTTCCCCACTGGAGGTTTATGCATGGAAACTTGAACATGTGATAGGGGAAAAACCATTTTCCATCCAAATAATATTAGGATTTGTTTTTTGGTATTTGTTTATTATTTCCTAGCACCCTAAAATTACTTTTGTTTAAAGGATAGGGTATTCTTTAAAAAACGATGAATCAAGCATTTGCATGCCTTTTTAAAAAAGGTTTCATATTTAAACACAAGGTTATATAACCTATTAATGGAGAGCGGGCAGTTTGGCGGGCCGAATCACTCACCGTCGGCTGGGCTTAGACCCCGAGCTGCTGAGATCATGGAGAGGGTGGGACTGCCGTGCATGGATCGCAGGTAGTGCTCCATGTGGGGGTTGACGTAGGGGTGTGGGGGGTTGAAGGGGGACTCCCCTGTGCCGGCAGCAAGGGGACTCAGTCGGATGAGGGAGATGTCTGAGATGACTGGGCTTCCGGCCAACCCTGGAGGTCTTAGAGAGAGAGGGGGGGGGCTATTAATGTTGCATGCAGACATTCTCTGCGGCATTAAAATAAATACAATTTAATGTCTGGGTTAATGAAATAATATCGATGTTGATTCAAACTGAATGTCTCACTACGTTTGCTTCTCTCAGTTCATTTCATGCAAGAAGCGTAACAGAGTTTACCATCACTGAGGGACATTACAAGTTGTTCAGGGAATTCCTTTAAAGCAGACACATCCATTCTAGTCCGACGTCTAGCGCCACGGTTTGCAATGCTATGAGTCCTTTAAATAAACAGACATAAGTAAAACCACACCGGGTTTATCTGGATCCGCCTCTACCCAGGTTCCTTTCCCGCTACTGTTAAGCTCTGCTTTGACCGTAAATCTACAGCCATTGGCCACAGCCTTTTGCCCTTCTCGGCTCCAGCTGATACCATTTCAAGTTCAATACCAAGCGTACTAAGAACAGGTCAACCTGAAGCTTAATCATGAACTTAAAAGTCAAATTGATAACATCTGAACCTCAAGTAAATTTATCTGCATATTTCGATACCAACAGTCTCCTTGTCTGTTTTTTTCCTCTTCTTTTTAACCAGTGGGGAAATGAGATCATGTCTAATATAGTTCCTTGTTACTACGCGCTGGGAACAAGCTGAGACTGAGGGCAAAGAGACGGCAGGGGGCCATCCTGCGGTATAGTTTGGGTGGGCAGAGTTTCTGGCCATAGACACTATGTGGCACACAGTGATATTATTACTGAGAATGATATTACATATCCAGAGGGTGGGAACTGATGTCTCACCGGCTTGCTTTGAGCAACCCGTTCTGTAAAACAAGATACTGTAAGAGAATCGTGTGAGTTCTCCCACAGGTCATGGCGAGGATGAAATGAATGTCTCTTGGCAAATAATTGATCCGCTTGTCCGCGAAACCTAGCCAGGCGGCCGTTGTAAAGCTTTCGGAAGTTTGCACAGCACATCTGGTTACTCCCAGCCCTGTAGAAAAAGGCCTTCCTGCACTGTTCCCTCCCATCATGCTGTCCCTTTAACTGTCTTTGAAGAAGAGCAGCGTGTATCTGATGTCTGCGATAATCGGCGGGAGAGATTAACTTCCCGGCAGGCGGGTGTTGGGCCACAGTGGGCGCTCTACAAAATGAGAACTACCACCTGGAGAAGATCAGAGGACCGCCGTCCTCCTACGGTCACCAGGCTGAGTTCTGACTGGCAGTTTTACATAAAACCGCAGCAGAGAGCTGGGGAACCCCCCTATGGCCCCCCATACATGGAGATCTCTGGGCTGAACTGATATGTAGATCCACACTGTGTTACACAACTCAGGCTAGTCCTAGTTCCCCTCGATTCACGTTGCCATTTTTTCAGTCAGAAAATTACCGGAGTAATGGATATTATTCTGCTTTATTTACTCGGGGCTCGGGACTGCGCTGAAGAGTTTGGACATTTTTTTAAATTTAAAATTTAAAAAACAAAAAACAAGAAGTTGGTAGAAAACATTCCATCTACTTCTGTGGTGGTGTTTAAAGAAAGGCACCCAACCAAATGCCTTTTTCCATTGTGGTGGACCAATCTTCCCATCTGCTCTGTGGGAATGATGTCAAGGTGGGCTGAATTTGGAGGAAGTATTCCATTTTCTATAATGGAAAGTCAGTGGGACACCTGAGACATTTTTGAATCCCAGGGACTTCTGTATGGAACCTCACTTAATTATGTATGCTAGCCTTGCTCCAAGATCACTATGTACACCAGCAAAAACATTCCCTGCTGATCCAATTTTCCATACAGTTCGTCAATAAGATTTATGGAAAGATTTTTTTTTAAAGTTTATTTTTCTTCCTCTGTTTCAATCAGTGTCATCATTCTTCTTTTATTATAACACAGACTACTTACAACAGACTGCCACAATGTTCCAAGTCATTCTTAAATGGTCTAAAAAGTTTTTTCTAGGTGTCTGAAATCAATAAAACCTGAGAGGAAATGGTGTTGGAAACCTTCCCTCCAGCCCACAAATGTTTTGAGTCTGAAAGGTTACTTTGAAATCCAGTATTCCTCAATGGAGTCCTGAATTACCTCAATCTCTTAATCTCTGTTTCCAGTAAACGGCTGCAGACTACCAGCCTTGTTCCAAGGCCAACTTTTTGCTGTCAGCCTTGTGAATGGATGGCCATAAAGGGGCCTCTGTTCTGGGGCTTGAGAAGAAACAGACGTCCCAAACTGAAAATGCTCGGCAATCCCTTTGCAGCCTACTGGAACTTGCATCTATTGCCTTGATTACTTAACTGTCACCAACAAACTGGAAATTGGCAAGCTCATATTTGTCCAATATGCCAATATTGGCAAACATTGGCACGCTGAAGTCTAATTTAATCCCCTTAACCCGTGCACCTTTTTGTCTTTCCCAGCAATTTTCCTGTATCCACAGCTATCAAATTGTGGTGGCAGAGGTGGGCTCTATTTCCTGAGGGCATAGTCAGATGTTGCATGGGCCTTACTAAAGGCAGGCCCACTGGCTGCTCAACCAAGCGTTGTTTTTTTTTATTTGATTATCTTTAATAAACGTTAAAAGTTGTATGCATAACCATATAATCACTCTTTCTAACATATAATAATAGACCTTGTAGAAGTTTTACATGAGAGTTTTCCAATTAATTAGTTAGTTTTACTGGCGCCCCAGTTTGAGCTCTGTTCAATAAACAGCCTTTAATGAAGCGGTATTTTGACATTTTTGACAAACCAAATCCTGGATAACAACGGCGCTCTACTTCTCAAAGAACCCAGCTAGGTTGAAAATGATAAAGCCAAGCCTGATGTAAAATATTATATAATGATTTGCTCATCCATACCATCTCAAGATCACATAAACCTCAATAGATAGCTCAATAAATAGATAGTAGTAATTGCGCTTTGCTAAATAATAATATGAAATGTATCTGTATTTAGGCAATATAAATAATAAACAGGATGCAAATCACTGCTCTAGATGTCTCAGTCCTTGCACACAACCTTGACTCCTAGTCCCAGTGATAAGACATCAAAACGTTGCTGCTTTCCACACTTTTCTGGGCAGGCAAACTGGACAATAACCTGGAAGTGGATATCACTTGATTCCATTTTACGTTTCACAGAAAGGGAGACTCATTGAAAGAATAGTCCTTGTTAGCCGTATTAAGAAAAAAATATGTCAAATGTAACCAACAAATCTTGTGATACACAAATAAACAAACAAAACACTTAAAAGCTACTGCATTATAGTGAAAAACAATAATGACCTGTGTACATCACTCATGCCAGAGTGACCACAATGGGTGGGACGGTTGGATAATCCTTTTAAGATTATAGTAAGCCAAGCCTTAACTAGCAAGCTAGTTAGCTCCGGTCTTACCCTTGCACGATGAGTAAAGTTTTCTTTTCCCATGAGTTTCTTTTCCCTGTGACATTTTTCTGTTGTATGCAGGAACATTCTTGCTGAAATCATGTTCTGAAAATGGCTCTTTTTTCTGTCAGCACACTCTATAAACAGTTTTTTTTTTTTTACATTTCTGTATCTATGTTGTGTGTAAACACTTTTGAGGACCTCTTATGATTTAAAATGAAAGATTTCACTGGCACCGAAATGCAAGTTTGAAGTGCTTTGCCACAATAGAGAAATTAGCTCATTTAATTTTTTCACTTACCTCGCTGGTTTAGTGTGGTTATATATGATTCCTGTCCAAATGTAAATGTGTATTTAGCTGTGTTCAATTATGTGTATCATAATGGCCTTTATCTCTAAAATTCGTATCTTGGAAAAATTGCTCTTCATTTTATGCACAGAAATTGTTTTTTTGTATTTATTAATACCGAGTTTTTTCAGTCCATAAATATGATGGTCTTACCTTGGCCTCTGACTGAGATGGATGGCAAAGCAAACACCAATTAGTGTAACACATTCCTGTGTTGGGTAAGTGCATCTTCATTTTTTCATTGTGTTTCATACAGCAGAAACAGACGGGTCAAAATGATGGGGGGGGGGCACCTTTGAAGTTTATGACAATCAGATGTAATTTATTTCTGTAGATGTTGTAGTCTGACACATAAATAGGAGACCTCTTTGACAGGTACTATTATTGAGGCCTTGTCGCTCCGCCCTCTTTGACAAGCTATTACTTGAACTGTTCTTTTAAAGGTAAGCTTTAGTCACAGACAGCATGCAGAGCTGTCTCTAAATCAGTGCCTGTCATTTAAACAGGCTCCCAATGTATCAGCTTGGGTGGCTCTTTCCATGGGAGAAGATGGTTTGAAACAGTCTTTTCCTCACAAGGGTGTGGGAAGGATATTCTGCAAGCATTTACTTAATAGCTTATTGTTAACCAATACTTATCATGCTTATCAGCTTATTTCAGTCCTTCATAATATTTCTGTGAGGTTCTGTGGTTGCCTTTAACGTAATGCAAGGTTATTCAATTCAGCCATGGCTTATCCAGAAAAAAATAACTGAGGACCTAGCCCCTAGGATGACCACCTAAACACAAGGAGCTTGTGTTGAGGAGATAGGCCATTTAAATGTACAGTGGTGAGAGAAAGTTTGTAAACCCTTTAGATTATATCACATCTGAGGTAAAATTAATGCAACAATGCAGATAATTCTAGAGGGTTCACAAACGCTCTCCTAAAATCAAGCCAAGCTATTATCAAACAATGTCTGACTATGCAAACAACTTACACTGGTGGGGTGGGGGTTGTCCTGTGTTTCCAGCAGACGGACACAGGCTTGACAACTCGCCTACAGCACCACACAGCCTCCCTGCAAGTGGTCTGCCTGGGGCAATCCACCTTTGTTTGGCTAAAGTCTCCCTGATGGGGAGCATTGAAGCTACTGGGGGTTTTGCTTCTAGCCCTCCCAACCACTCCCAGGGTGAAGCATACCGTATCCTAAGTGGATTGCTGCCTGACCTGCTGGCAAGTTTGTATTTGCCTTTCTGGCATGTTCCATCTCAGGTGCAGTTGTGTGAGCTGGAGATGAATTACGGCGTTACACCGTCTCGTCTGCACCTCTGGGCTAGTGCTCTGATTTAGATAAATCACGTCATATGCTGCAAGGCTGAAATAAGCTCCTGCTGTAGGTTTGGGGCCTGTATCTAGATATGGATCACTCAAACGTAACTTACAGTGCATGTGCACCGAGCAGAAAATGAACCAAAAATCTGCAGCAAACAGCAGAAGAGTTTTTAATATTAATATTATTTTTGTAGGACTCGGATATGACACATTCTTACATAGGTAGTGGATACCTTGTAATTGGACAGCCTCTGTTCGTGGTTTACTAAAGTGGCCTTAAGCAACTATTGCAAGAAATCTGTATCCGTTCAAAAGTTATAAAAATCCAATCAAAATGCACATAAACTTGCTGAAAAGGAAATTCAATGGACACATTCTAAATTTAGTTTAAATTAGATTGATTGGAAGGTAAGGGCAACTAGTCGTGCTTGCATCAAGGAATGGGGCTGTCCACAACTCCAGCATACAAACGTTGGCAGATTATACTCCAGGATTTCAAAGAGAGAGCTATTTGTAGAGGAGAAGGTGACTGTTGCCCGGTGACTGGATAGACGGATTCATTATTACATTATTATTATTAAAAAAAAAAACATGTAAGCATGTGCCCACTGGGAAACTCCCATCTGCATGTAAGCAAATGTGTAGAGCTCTCCCACTCTGGCATGCATGATCAGGCACTATACTATAATAAAAGGCATAGCTTCATTTCCATGGGGTTTTTTTCTACTACTGCTAGGTTATGTTTTTGCATTTGCCATTTGACAAAATGCCAGATAATAAAATACATTGGTCTAGGTTAGCTTGTTATGAGGGTACATAATTAGCACTGTACCCACAGATAAAAGCTTTAAAATGTGCTTTGTTTGGTTTTGTAAATAAATACGTTGAAGGAAGGAAATAAATGACAGTAACCGAGCAAAGACGTCAGTTCTGCAAATTCTTCCTGTCCCTGAGACTACTGAACAAACAATAACTAACCGAAAGATGAGAATTGCTGGTAACTTATTCTGTGAGAGAATATGGCCTTTGTTTGCCATGTAGGCTCAGATCACCTGAGGCAGAACCGCAATATTAGGAAGTCCAATTACAGTGACTCGTTCACGTTTCCCTGCGGCTGTTTTGCAAATACAATCTTCTCCACAAATATTCTGTTGTGAGAGTGAGAGAGAGAGAGGGGGAGACATGGAATTTCTTTGGTTTGGCTACTTGTGGTTTTCAACCTGTGCCACAAATATCAGAAGTAATTGAAGAAACATGTGAATAGTAGGAGAAGAGGCTTCAACCTAAATGACCTTAAGTAATTTGAGATCAAATAGTTTCTTTTTATGTTCATATATTCAACCTCGTTGCTTAAACGATTGTCAAACTCTCAAGTAGAAATCTAGAAAGAGATTCATCAATATAAATACAACGATAAAGCCTAGAACATCCTAGCCTAGAACAGGGACTTGTGTGGAGGTCGTCAAAATGGAGAGGAACCAAGCTCTCTAAGGCCCACAAAACCTCCCTGTCCCCTGCCTCCAGGTGGGATGATGCCACAGCCAGCTCTGACTCCCAGGCCTCCTATCATCCAGGCAGTGTCGGAGGAAAGCCGAAAAAGAAGCGTCCCACTACCGCTTTTATGACAGCTCTGACAAACTAACCCATGCCCTCATTATGCTATATGCAAACAATGATAAAGGGGACTGTATGGGGATGTCATGTTAGGCAATCAAGGAGGCGACCTTTGACACCTCGCCACAAGCGAATAACAAACCGCCGCGGCTCACAATGATGACACCCCACTTAATTTGCTGTGTGATGTTCGTGTAATTAGATGAATTTGGCACAGGCAAAGAAAAAGACAGCTAGATCAAGGTCTTGATGAATTAGGGGCCTACTGTCAAGATCAAATCACATTAATCAAGGTGACCAAGTACACAGACAGATTTTTTTTCTTTCTTTCCAGCCACTGTGATGAATAGCCCTGCTTCTGCCAGGCACCTATGTTTGTATCACCACCAGACCTGGGAGTTTAATGTAACGGCACAATTCCATTGATTTTTAATCTCTTTTTTTTAAAGATGAAGGTAACCTAGACAGAGCATATTCTGTTAAACAAATACCACGCTCTTTGGTTAACTGGGCTACTGTAAACCTAGGCTCTTAATATGAACAAGGGTAGAATGACAACCCAGATCTGTATAAGAACTGAAACTAGCACTCCCATCTTGATCTGAAAATGATCGATCCTTCTCTGCCCTGCTAATAAAAGGCGATGTCTACTGGCAACTGTTCCTTTTTTTTGCTGGGTGCCCAACAGTAAGCTTACTGCACACATAGAAAGAAATACATTATGAGAGAGAGATATAAGAAAATATAATATTCTATTTAAAAAACACAAAAAACTTGGTTTTCTTTTTTCCCCAAACCAAACCGAATTGTGATTAGACCTGCTAATCAAACGTATTTATTCTCATGTACTATCATACTTTGAATGATCCAAGAACAATCCAAGTCATGGTCATTACTTAGAGTTGATCCGGGACTTACCCGTGCAGGGCGTGCAGGGCATGCGGCTCGTAATGGTATCTGCCTTCATGGTGACGCATGTCGATCGGAACGGGAGAGTGGAAGTTTGGGAATATGTGGTGAGGGGCTGCAGAAAACAGATAAGGAGAAAGGGAGAGGGTGAGAAAAAAGAGACTTCAAAAAGTTGGACTTTCAAAAAAATCTAATTCAAAGGCAAATGCGCTACAATAAAGCAACATGAATTTCAGATCAAGCTGGACAGTTTCGTGTAGAATATTTGCTCTATCACACAAGCCAAGTGGAATAAATAAATAATCAAAGTTATCCTAAGAAATCCTACATCTCCAACATAAAAGATATCCAACTGGGTTTTTGACAAAGACCTGCAGCTAGGCAGTCTTTGAACTGGGGATGATGATAGACTGTATCAAGGAAAACTGCAGCCCCAGTGCAAACGGGAGCTGACAGCACTGGGAAAACCTTTTTTCTACCCTGCCAGATCTGCGCATCTCAGCCAAAGAGTGCCTCGACTCTTTGAGGGGCAACTGCACAGTCACACAGGCAGCTGGGCCTGGGGTATTCAGTCATACAATTTACTAAGGAACACTGTATAGGAATTACAGCTGGTTAGCCGTGGCTAACAGCAGAGCACTCTGCCTACCATTTGGGCACTTACATTCCAGTGTACTCGGGGCTACTGTTAACGTTTAAAAACACTGGAAAGATTTGGTTGGTATCTGCGATCACTTTAAACTCAAATTTCTGCTGTTTTTATTTGAAGTTCTTTTACAGCTTCGTAACTGGAAACCTTTTAGTCATTCAAGCTATAACACAGTGCTTGTTCATTTAGAGCCTTCCATTAATATTAAACAGATTTTGGAGGGGGGGAGGGGGAGGGTATTAGAGCTTTTGGTGTTGCATTTTATTTGCAGGAGTAAAACTGCAAAAATCAACGTCTTCCTGTAATAAAAAAATTCTTGGCATCAGATTTCTTATTAAAAACAACATTGCCTGCATTAATTGTTTTGATTACAAGCAACCACAGTTGTTTCTTAGCGCAATTATGGTTCATTTTATCGCTGTATGAAGTGCGCTTTTATTATCTTCAAATGTTTTACTGAGTTTTGTTTCTCATTAAGATTTTTCCTCTTTTACTCAGTTTTGTCAGAGAATCCTGGCTCGCCCCTCCACACTGTCTTACTCACAGTGAAATGAGACCTCTTATGGTCCTAGAACATTGAACTTTTACAGTTTCGTTCCTTCTAATTGTAAACTCGTGTGACATTTCTCTGCTGCGAGGAGAAGAGGGCTGGCTGAATACTGGGTCATATTAAAATTCTTTGGGCATCACGCACATCACAGTAAGCCTGGGGTGACCTGAAGGGGTCAGGGATGCGGGTCATTATCTGTACCTGCACTGAAGGGGGCTCGGGGGCCCAGCAGGGAGGACCTGTGTGAGTCAGCATTCCAGGGCCATTCCTCTCATTCGCTGCCTGACAGCGTGACGGACACGCTCGTCTCGCCAACCATTGCGCCGGCACAAGGCTGCAGGGTTTATATTTCCAGTGGTCTTTGCAGGTGCCCACTTTGTCTCTAGAGGGTCGGCTTTTACGCCTTTCCTGGTTGCCTGAGCTTTATTTGGTTTTGAGGGCACAAACGGTTGTGGAATCCTGGATTGTGGAAATTCTGAAATTGTGTCAGTAGGCCTGATACAGCTTTGGCTTGAAAATCACAAAGCAAACCTCACAAAACCTTCTCTGTCAAACATGCAGGATTTAAAATAATTTTTATGAGGCAGTTTTTCTCAGTGCTCCTAAAAACTGAGCATGCCCGTGTTGCACGCTATTTATTTCCTACCTTATAGCGTTTTGTCATGGAAAAAGCCCGGGTTGTGTTCTATTGATCTAAAACATGCCACAAAACACACCTGACTGACAAATATGCGAGCAGCACAGCAGTAATGCACAGCAGCTGTTGAAAACACGACGTGGAAGCGTTAGTGTCAGAGAAACACTTCAGCCAAACAGCCACCCCCCAATCCAACACCCCTGGTAGAAAAAAAGTGACTCCGTCTCTTTAAACTGGAAGTATCCAAGTGAGCTAGCCAGCCTCCCTTTCTTTCACATGTCAGGGAGGCAGACATTTTTCACTGCAGTAACCAGTATAATAGCCCTCTGTGTGAGTGCATGGAGTGGTTGAGTGGGTGCAAGCAAAACAGCTTTATTCAAAGCGCGGCCCAAGTTAATGCACCATTAATAATGGCGCCGGTGAATTATCGCAGGGGATAATGGGGAAGAGGGGTCGAGGAAGGCCCAAGACAAAGAGCAGCAAGAACTGGGTCATGAAAACATGACAGAGTGGATCAGCCCAGAACATGACTGGAATTCTCTTAAACTGAAGTCACGGGCAACCGCGCTGAATGCTAACAGGCTCGGGAAGATTGAAAAGCTCCAACTCCAAAGGAGCATCGTTAAATCCCACACATTCCATCTTTTTTTTACTTGGGAAAAGTCACCAGAGAAGGGAGAAAAATATGTACATTCCATAAAAAACACCAGCAACCTTGCAATTTTTGTGTACAAACTTTTATTAAAAAGTAAACTAAAATAACTGTAATTAAGAGTTACTCTAAACACATGTTTCCACATACAACCAAACAACGCTGTTACTTCCCCTTACAAACGGTGGTGCTCTGCCCCCCCAGCCCACAGCACCGGGGTAGAGGGGGGGCACGGTTGAGCTGTCCTGAGCCGGTCAGCAGACCAGGGCGATGGGGGATTGACTGTGCCGGCTTATTCCATCACCTAGACAGCCCCATTGTTCGCGGGCCGCAGGGAAGAACAAAAGGCGAGCGCTCTAGAGAGTTTAAGAGGCGCGTTTACCTGATTTACTGGGCACGATTCCCCCTGGGCGCGCGACACTGGAATGTCACGTTCTGGCCCTCAGATCTATTAGTCTTTGGGTGATAACATTTGTTTTCACATCTGGAAGAGCAGTGCAGCTAGGCCTACTCTCTTTTTCATTGTCACTCCTCCTTCACACTTTGAGAAACAGCAGACCAAGTTTCTCTACTGCTGTACTGGAGAGCAAGATTTCTGACGAAAATCATCACTAAATGGAAAACTGTGTCCAAAATGCAATCTCTCCTTAGAATAACAATCTTATACATAGGTGCGTCTGTATGTGTCCGTACTCATTTCTTCATCTGTGTTAATGTTAATGTAACTCTCACACGGTCCCATTTTACATGTTTATGTAAAAAAAAAACATTAAAAAAACACAGCCTCGCTAAACATCCTGCAAAGCAATCCTGAGAACTGTTCTTCCCTCTCTGCTTCAGTCCTGAGAAGGGTTTGATCTCCTCTTGCAGACAAAGCCAGGTGTTTAAAATTAACAAAAGGCCTTCTAAGTATATATATATATATATATAGTTCTTAATGCGCAAGGAAAACATTCACTTTTCAAGTCCAAACTAAGCTTTATGCCGGGGCCACTTTGTAGTACAGAGGCTCATCCTCGGAGGAAGTACTCAATAACAATAATAATATCCTGAGAGGCAAACCCTCGGCAGTATAATTAAAAAGATTTTCTGTCCCGCTCAGAGAACGAGGGGAAATTGGATTCAGACAGGAAATTCCACCAGAATAAGCTGGCTTGTGTCCTAACTACACAGCGCCATGCCAACTGCTACACACAAGGCCCTGCAAAGCGCTGCACCCTGGGAAATGACAGGCCGTCTCCCAGCTTCTGATAGCTACAGGAGCTCGTGGTCGAATGCGATTTGCTACGGACGTCCCACTGAAGAATAAAAGGAGCCACCTCCCCCAACCTCATCAACACAAGTCTCAACGTGGCTACAGTTGTTATCCATTTATTAGACCAATAAGCCAATGTTTTCTCATGTTATCCTAGACCTAACAGAATGACATTACATCCTTATTTAGTCTGAAGAGATCATTTTTTCCCAAGACTAGTTATTCATGGCGACAAAGGGATTATGGTTTTAGATGGATGTAAGAAAAAATGAATCCGATTTTTCATCCTAGTCTGCCAAGTTTTTAAGTGATACATTTGTTTAAAATGTGCTCTTTTTAGGGATTAACAAAACAAGGAGATCTGGACTTTCTAACTCATTTCATTTTGTGATTTAACATGGTTCCTTTAAATAAGTAAAAAAAAACTGACCTACATCGAAAAAATGTTATTTCTTCAACAATTAAAAAAATATAATACCAGTGATACCATCTCAGCAGTTTTTAAAAATAAACTTTGTATTGCTTGGGTGCATCTCTGGATACTAAGATGCACTAAATATCATATCACTCTTTACAGAGACAAGCCAGGCGCACTGATGTTTTAAGCACACAAGATCACACCGGCCCAGTATGGTGGCTGCTACTGTAGTAATTATTTTGTTGTTATTTGAACCCTTTTATGGTGTGAAAAATGAGATGCTTGGACTTGAGAAAGACCAACATTTTATTTTTTCTAATTATTCATCTGTGCTGTCCTCAACATACAGCTGAATGGTATTTGCATCTTATAGGCCTTGCTTAGAAGAGTATTAATCAAAGACGTTTAAAACGGGGTTATTTACTGGATGAAGCCATTCATCCCTTCAACTTAAAATTAAATAATTGAAATAATTGTTACTGTGCATATGTAATTACTAAGGCAAAACATGTGAGACAAAATAACCATAGAGCTTAATTACAATTCACTGAGCTGTTACTAGTCCCTCTGTATGAAAACAGAAGTAGATTAAAATGCAATAAGGGCCACATGAGGCATGTGTGATTAGGTCAGACTGGGCAACGAAGGCTGAAGTTGTCTCAGCTATGCCGGATTGTGGTGAGTCCTGGGTTCCAGATGTGGTAGATCTTCATCAAGTACTCTGTCTCCAGTGTTTTCCTGCGCTTGTTTATGGAGGTGGACCTGCTGGCTTTTCTCAGGCTCAATCTGTTTGGTCTAACGCCATTCATAAATCTAGCAGATCACACACAGTACTTCCACTGGGCCATTTACACTGTCTGCTCTAAACTGGTGTTTTCAGACCATCTGCAGAGTGTTTCAGGTTAATTCCTTAGCTCCGCCAAGGCAGTGAGTTTGGCTGAGCTATTTGGATTTTGATTAATGCTTTCTTTCCTCTGAAGGAAACGGCAATAACATAATGTAATGAAGTTAAATAAAATGTAACTACACAATTTTCACATTATAAAACATTTTATTTTTGCAAATCCAAATTTCAAGGACATCTAGAGCCCAAAGAAAGTGTGTTCATACATGTCCCATTCAGTCTTTTAAAGCCCACCGTCTTCTCTATACTCTCGAGTTGAAATCTAAAATTATGCTGCAATTACATACTGATAATAATAATAATCAAATATTGCTGTTTTTTTTCAAAGAACAAACCTGGTTTTCCATTTTAACATTCAGTAGAGTTTGTAATGCGGTCCTACTGAATTAACAATCCCACTGACCGGCAGTTTTTCAACGCCGGAACAAAAGAAGCAGTTAAAAGGCTTTGAGTGTACTTTTAATCCTAAATGAAAGTTCATGCTTTTCTCTACTGCAGCCCTGGCGGAACAGGACGTCAGTACCTCCAGCGCACCGCGCACCCCTAGCCAACGCAGCGGTGGACGCAGCCACATGCAAATGAGAGGCGAGGCCAAGGGGCGGCGGGAGTGGAAGTTATCAGCCCTCGGCAGCTGTGGCTGGGCCACCTGCTAATAACCCCCATGCATCATCCTGCAGCGGGTGAGAATGCAGCGGGCGGCATACAAAGTGGAGCCGCTCGGGCTGGGACTCGCGGGCCTCACGGGCCTCCTCTGCGCACTGCCGACAACAGGCTCGTTGTTAGCATGCTGTTTGGGTAATTTGGGTACTTAAGACGGCGAGGG
Organism: Hiodon alosoides; assembly: GCA_025775065.1. Lineage (NCBI taxonomy): Eukaryota > Metazoa > Chordata > Actinopteri > Hiodontiformes > Hiodontidae > Hiodon > Hiodon alosoides. Next base: position 43,709 of record JAOYSI010066358.1, on the reverse strand, counting down.
TCCCAAAGACTGATTACACTTCGGGAGTAATCACCCACCTGGCTACATGCTGATTTATCGCCCACTAGCTTAATAGCACTGCTTAGTGCTCGGATTTGTCGAGATTAAGTAATTACCTTAAACAAAAAAGTTTATTATCTTTAAGGCCAGGCGATGATAAAAGGTGGGCTGTCGAGAGAAGGCCGGCTAGAGATGTACCCAGGCAAACAAGAGCGATAATTAAGATACAATAAATTAAATTGTCGCTAACAGGGCTGTCACTGGGCGGCTCTGCTTACATTCATATTAGCTCGGCAGCACCCTGGCTAGGGGGCAGTTTGGATTTTACTCCAGGACACGAAGCGCAATGGGGGAAATTTACTTCACCAGTGTTCCGTGCAACAGGAACCGTGCTCATTTCAAGCAGGAAAAATGATTGTAGCGCTAACAGCAAAAAATTGTCTAGGTGGTGCAGAATATGTAGATTATTTGTAGGTGGTTTGATCAGTGACTATCCAAGTATCCTTTTCCCTGCAGTGCACCTATACATGATGTTAGTAGTAAGGAACACAGAGAGACAAAGCCTAGGCAATTTTGAATGATGGTCCATTCTTCCCTTCCCCTCCGCATTGTATACACTGATGGGGCTGATGGATTATCCTCATGCAGAAATATAGCACTGCTTCCCACTACACACTTCTTGAGAATCCCCTCCTTCTTGCGAAACATATATATCCGAGGGGCCAATGGGGGACAGGCTTTCGGTCCTTTTGTCCCAGCATTTCCGAGACTTCAGTGTAGGCAAAGAGGAAATCCCCTCCTCTGATGTTCTGCACTGTGCTGTGACCAGGGAGCGGAGGCTTGTCTCTCTTTGTGACAGCATGCCGTGATCCTCCTGCGGCAGCTTTGTTTAAACCTGGTTCCTGTGCACTTTAGCACCGGCCTCTGGATATAAAGCAGATGCCCTGTGACTCTGCTTTAAAACACATCCCATTCCATTTATCTGAGGCCTCCTTCCAAAAATGGTTAACTCCCTTTCATTCAGCCCCTGTGCCGTCTCAACTCCATGGATACCTGAAACTTTTCAAAACAAACGGACCGATACACGACTTCCCTTAAGGACTTGAGCTAGAAGGCTCTGTCCATTAAGCCAATTTATGACGAGAGAACGATCCTGCCGCCGTACTGTATTCCTTCACATGGGATCCACGGTCCGTTTTTTAGCCTGCCCTTTTGATGCTAACATTGAGCTGGGGCAAGCCATACCCCCTCGAACAAATGCTATCTTCCACACAGCCCTCTTTGAAATGACTTTTTAAGGGGGTGAACATTTACACTCCACCGTCTTAAAAAAGTGCCTATGTTTGGTAGATTGAATATTGAGTGTATATATCATCACAGGCAAGGGTGGGGCACAGAGTGATTACGCAGCTAATTTTAAAGACATATTTAACTAGGGTGATAAGTCCTGCTTAGTTAATCTATCTGAAGATGGATTTGAAGAGACTTGGTTAGTCAAGATTGTGTTATCGTTTAATTAACTCAAGTCCACATTGATTTTGTTTTATGGCTTATCCTGCCCAGGTCAAAAAATATCACACAATGTGAAGTTCTTTGGTTTTGAGGGACAGCTAATTGGCAAACAGTGAAGATTGTACACTGCCCTGATGTAAATTTTGTGATCCCAGTGCACTTTACCTACATGTACCGACAAGGTACAGACAGTAATGATTTAACACCTCCCTCACTTCCTAGCTCATTACAGAAATTCACACCTTACGCTAAACTTTTCTGGCAACAGCATGGTACAATGAATCAGTGGTTGTGAGATGCTGGCGAAAACAACAGGAAAAGGAACAGTTCATATATGGGCAGTGCATCTTCCACACGGTGATGATAAGATTAGGCTGCTTGGACTGAGGAGAAAAACAGCCCCCCCTTTCTTTGGCCTCAGCTAGCTTTGGAGAAACCATCTCAGTGAGGGACTTTCTTGTGAAATATAAATGACTAACAGCTGCAGGGTGCAGATGCCTTCAGTGTGATTGGCTCCTGCTGTCTTTATGGGGGGGGGATCAGACTGCCCAGTTGGGAACTTTCTTTGACTGTCTGCTGGGGGCCCTCAAATGTATCTCAAAATGCCTTATACCAAGTATGTGCTACAGAATTGTTCTGTACCCATAAAACCAACACTAAATTTTCCTTTGTTTTTTCCCCCACTAACCATCTGAGGCCAGCTTGTGTTTCTGTACATATGTAATGGCTGCAAGTTGGGGATACTGTGTTGTTCATTAAAATCCATCAGAGCAACTTTCCTGTGCCGTATTTCCTCCAGTGTCTTGAACTGACACTGATTACGATACATGATTAAAATACTTGAGTTTTCAGCTCTTTTTCAGAGTTATCTAGGTGGCCTTGCAGGCCAGAGCTGTGTGAAAAGATTATCTACCTAAACGCCCTCTTTTCCTTGTGCCTCAAGTGCCTCATAAGAGCGGCTGTATGTTTTGGCTTTCCCGTTTTGGCTTTTGTGAATCTCGGGAGTCTCTCTATGTAAATTTCTACAGCGTCTGGTAAGCTTCCCCTGAGGTAACGGAACCTGTGCAAGTCTGAGAGGCTACTCACTCACAAAGCAACAAAAAAGGTTGTTTCAAACTTGATTTGTTTATCATTTTTATTGTGAAGTAACCACCAGTGGCAAGGCCTTTACACAGATAGTGCACTGTATGGAAATATTTCCCTTTTATTTTACCCATGTGAATGATAATACCCTGAGGGAAAACTCTATTTACAAAGAGAAATCTCCAGAAACCCAGGCATATAAAGGACCCTTGGGAGTGATGGAGAATGGGAGTGAGTTCCCACTCACTGCTGGGGTGATAAACGTGGCAAGGGGCGACGGGCAGGCACTCTCCAGCTCAGGCAGACTCACGAGTATGATCATTAAATCAAAGACTGCCAATTCCCCAAGGAGATGCTGTCCTCCCAGAGCGGTTTAAACCAACAGCCCGACACCAACAGAAAGGGAGCGCGGCAACCGAGGGAGCGAGCGGGACACACATTCAGCAATGGTGCGGATAGCCAAACAAACTCTGGCAGCTGCCAAGCGCTAGCACATTGAGACATTCTCAGGTCTGGTGACAGGCACGGGGCTTAAAGCAGGAGGACCCTCGGCAATCTCCAAGCAATCTCAGACAGTGAGGTGATGCTCCCTGGCTGCTCCAGTGTGCGCCGTCTGTGAGGGCCTGTTTATACACACGGACATCCCAGGAACTGAAACATCGGCTCACCCACCCCGACTGGAAACAGCGGGGCTTGCTGGTTACATTTTTTCCACCCCAGGCAGATTGCCCAGATCATATATTTACTTCAGGAAAGCCTTTAGCCCACATCTGGGAAAATATTATCGCTCCGTGTTTCGTTTAAATGCCAGCCATTGTACAGCCTCTTGGTCTGCATCTCAATTTGCAGCAGACTGCATTCCATGAGTCAGTACAGTAGTGCACATCAAGAGGAAATCATCTAGGTCTTTTGTAGTTTCGTGCCGGCGTCTTGACAACATTGAGGTTGATAACAAGTGGCTCAAATCTGTGCTCATACTGACAGCTGACCATGTCAGGATCACAAAAAAAAAATTATATGGCTCCACCTAAAAACATTAAACACTTGATAGCGAGATGCTTTACGACATAGGAAATGTTAATACATATCTTTTCCACTCGAGTGCACCCCAACTCCAAACAAGATGGGAAGGACTTGAGAATCCTGGTTTTGGCCGCGCTATAAATCACTGTGACGACGCTATGGCAACCCTGAATCCCCCCCCGCTCTCTGTAGGAGCCCACTCTAGTCTGCCGCTTTCTCCCCCTTCAGTTCATACGTTAACTAGCTGGCCACACACTACTAACCTTCCGCTAGACAGCTCGCCCGCAAGGACCGCTCTGGTGTCGGCTCAGCGAAGAAACACCGGCACAGTGTGGGCCCAGGTTTACCCTGGATCCAGATGCACTTGGCTGCTGTTAGCTCCTCCAACCACAAAAACCTCTCGTTTTTTTGGGCTCAGCTGAAGCCTCAGCAGAACAACAGGATTTTTCTGAGTGTAAGGCACTGCTCTTGTTGTTGTATCTTAATTATGTCAGAATAGTGTGCCGGGTCAGATTATGGCCCCCTTCCTACCTTTTCAAATGAAAATATTTTATATTTGCATTCTACAGAGGTGTCCTTTCTAAGTTGAACAGTTTTGTAAAGGAAAAGAGTAAATATTTATTTGCCTCATAGTTTAAGGATATTTTCTGGGGTAAAAATCTGTTCATTACGATATGGCAATCGCTAATTTATCTTATTTTCTCTGGTCTTTTTCTCTGTACTGCTAGCGATTAGAAAGAGCGTCAGGACTGAAGGTCACATATTCGTGGGGATTCTTCTGCCTGCTGGAGAACCCATCATCTGTTTAATAACTTTCAGGGGGAGACTAACTGAAATGTGCATTTGGCTCTAACACAGGAATGAAGCTAAATAAACAAGGCCCTATGAGTAACACATGTAGCTTTCTTTTGGTACAAACTGGCAGAAAGGTCAAAATATTAACAAGACATGGTGGGGTAAAGGGGGTTTGGGGTGGGTTGGTACATGGGGCTAAAGTGTGTTATTCCAAACGTCTGTCTTCATTAGGCTATTTATTTACGAGATTATCCAGCAATCAAACAGAAGTTCTTTTTTTTTACACTGCCAGTGACGGGGGTATTATATCCGTTAGTGTTAAGATGTCAGTCTTAGTTGCTACAGAGGAATGAGTCCAATCAGTTGATTCAGATCAGCCTAGAGAGTTAGTTCTAACCTACAGTAGTCCTCATTAACGATCATATGTTTGCTTCTAGGACCAACAATATTGATGGATTAGATTCCAGTGTGTTTTACTGCAAAAATATTTTCTAATTACTTATTATGCAGATTAAAAAACAAAATAACTAAATCTAAACATTGCAACAGAGGTTTGAAACAAGGCATTACGTAAACATTTACTTTAAAGCCGTAATAATAAGCCAAAAAAAACCTTGTTAGCAGTAGCATAAACAGTGTCGCCCTTTAAAACCCAAGGTTGCAACCAACTCTTCTGGAAACATGGGGCTTGCTCTTTATCAGACTACAATCTGGAGAGCTGTGTTTTGTGTTGTATCTCTATTATTTCAAACCCATAGCAGTTTTATTAGTGATTCTGGTGCCGTTGTTCATTAATTGATTCAAGGAAAATCAGCAGAAGTCAAATGTGATCCACAAACCTATGTCCGTCACGCGTCCAAAGCTTCCTTGGCACGGCTGCAGGCGTTGTAGGAGTTGAGGTGGCCTAGTGGCTTGCCTGAGCCCCCTTTGTCGCAGTGCAACATTTATATTAGCACAGTGCTGAAGAGGTCCCAGAAGCACACAGGGGCCTGGACAAATACTGCCACCACTCCCCCTGTCCACTCCACAGGCAGCCGGGTTGACCCTCGAGCACTTCCGCGAGCAGGCCACCCCCTGACCCCCACAATTCATCAGCTGAATACCAAATGAGGCGCAGACAAAACCAGGCAAACATGGCTAACAAAGCCCTTACTTCGGGGTTGCCAGCCTAACGATGGCGGCAAAGACAACTGAAATCCAAACCAAACTCATCTCATCTCATCAGTGCTAACGAGAGACAGGCGGTCACATCAGCGTCAACCGATGTAGAGCTGTTATCCGACCAAAAACTTCCGACTCCTTCCAAAAAACACACAACGGGAAAAATAATACTCGAGCATTGTTCACTTTAGTTAAAAAAAGTGTAAACAAATCAAATATAAAACCTAATTTCACCGAAACATAATGTAGGCGTACTTATGGGTTTTCTGCTCCTGCAATCATTATTGTTGAACATGGTACATGGAGATACTGCTCACCACTCATATCAGTCCAACTCCCTGTTTACCAAAGACTATATACCACTCAGTAATGTCATTCAAATGCCTCTTTGTTTGATGTTGCTATGTTGCATTTCAGTGTAGTTACTTCAGAAGTTATAAACCTGCTTTTCACTAACACGACCATCTTTTCACATAATTAGGAGTAGCAATTTTCCGTAATTAGGACATATTTATATATATAAAATTAAGTAGAGAAGGACCTTGGTCTAATGAACTGAACACCCCACAAAATGCTTGATTGAGAATTGCCCTGAAAGAATAGCCATGGGTTGACAGTGAGAGAGAAGCGTATAATGGTTGCTGTCTTTGTTAAGTGGAGAGTCATTACTGTACAATAAAGTGAGACGTCACTTTGGACACCTTAATTTTGTAATTACATCGTCAGTGACAGACGGAATTGCTTGCTGTGCAAGAGACGCATAAATGAAATAGGAACAGGGAAAGGTGTGCATCCTGACCCTATTTTTACTCAGGAATGCGGCGTCTGGCCTGGTTTGGTACACTCTACAGAAGACAGGAGGGCTCGGGATACTTCTGGCTGTTTTTATTTTTATTAGTATGTAAGGCAACGGAGGTGGAACAGGGAACAAGTCAAAATTTTCCATTACGCCATGGCCACTGACTAAGATTGATTGAAGAGAAACCAAATCTCCAGCCAAAGAGGGCAGCATTATATGCAGAGCTTCAAAAAGGGAAAGTGTAGGTTTTCCAATTAAGGTCCAAAGCACAACTCCCCAAACCCAGCTGCTTGTAATCCTAACCCGCGGGCTTGGTAGGGGCTCACAATTATACCAAGACGACTGTGGTGTGATTACAGTGGTTTGGGAGTGGAAGCCCCCTGATTGTGATATGAGAACACAAACACAAGGCCCTGCTGTGGAGAAGGGGGCCTTCAACACGCTCCATTCCACAGGGACTCAGAAACAGCCGGCCGCAGATGGGGGCTTCATTTGTAAAACCAGGGTTACAGTCGATGCTAAGGCGGCGTGCCTTAATGCGCTTCAACAATAATAGGCTTTTCTCGGCACTGATTGAGCTACAGGTTAAATGAGGAATAGTTAATTAAGCCCACCATCTGAATTACAAGGCTGCCTACTTTGTTCTCTCTTTATGAAATTTGTACTTATTGTGGTTTGTTGATATCTCATCGAGTGCCAACACATCCCATCTTAGTATGAAGGCAGCAAAGGCCTGTCTGTGTATTTGTTTTGAAGCTCAGGTGAAGAGCCCAGGAGGAATGATGTCACCTTTGGAATGGATCACAAGCATGGGAAGAGCCAATTAATCCAGTAATCGTTAGTGCCCGAGATGTGCACACTCCCAACATGTGAACACTGCACACTGTTAAACACACGCTTACTTGCTAGTTAATGGCTAGGTCTGCAAGGGCGCTCACCCAGATCACAATTTGCAGATCCCAGATCATGTCATTTGCCGATTGTGACAGCAAAGTGGCACACAGTTGGGAGAGCGCCTAACGGGCCCTGGGGGGTGTGTGAACGTCCAAGGCTTCTCGGCTCGCCGCTAACCAGTGTCTCCTGTCAGCTTCCTACGCGTCTGCAGGCTGACTCTGACACTGAGAGGGACATGCCTCTCCTCAGAGGAGGAGACCAATCAGATTACTTCCTCATCCTCCCTGTGTGAAAGGGCAGGATCCGTAACGACAAGCCAAGATGCATTGGCACAACTGGAGACTCCAATCCCCAAAAATAATCAACTTAGATAAGGGTATTTAAATTAAAAATAAATTTATTTAAAATTAAAATAAAAAGATAATAATGAAAATGCTTTAAATAAACCGGTATAACGCATATACACACATAGACACGCCTACACTCCCAAAATAAACCTTTGCCTGTTCATGCTGGTTGCTGGAAAGTTTATAAGAGTAATTTCTGAGGGCACCACTGTGGGATAAAGTTTCAATTAAATTTCAAGAGCCTGATTAAAAAGAACTTTTCCTGGACCTCAAAGGGAGCCCCAGTCTCTGAGTGCATTGAAGTTAATGATAATTGTGTCTTTGATTGGGATACACATGTGCCACAGATGTATGTTAAAATAACTCTTATTCTTCTTGTGGGTAGCAGTGGGCACCATATGTTGCCCTTGTATTTTTGTTTTCTTTTTCACAAAGCCTCAATTTGCAACCATTCTCAACACAGAAAATGCCCAACTCAGGGCCTACTCTGACTTCTGTAGTGGAGCCCTAGCATATTTTGTAATGTAAGCAAAGAATTGGTAGAAAAAAAAACCTTCAATTACTCTGTAATAATCCTTGGCCTGGGCTGTAACTGTGTGCTTCAATGCGATCCAGTGCCACAGGCAGCCCTGCCACTTCACTCAAGTGCCACTGGGTGTTTTGGCTGTCTCTGTGTCAGCTAAACAGCCAATGGAGGGTCCCTCCCGGTCCAGGCCTTGCCTGTTTTCGCAGACTCATTTGAGAGGCATTTGTGACGTGGGATGAGCAGCACCAACAGGGGGAGGCGAGAGGGTAAGTGGAAAGCCCGCGTGCCGAATACAAAGGGGTTCTTTCAAAGGCGGGGGAGATGTGTTCAGCCTGTAGCAATCCAATCACCCCGATCATATAATGCCAGGCCCAGTGGGGATGATACCGTTAAGTAGCGTTAAGTAACATCCAGTAAGGCGATGATTTTGATTTACATAATTATTGAAACTCTGTTTGATTGTATAATAGCAAAATACGAGGTAACATTTGTGGTTAAGAAGCTGGATTTACAGAGGCATTCAGCATTTAAAACACGTGATATGCTGTATATCTTGATATCTGTAAGTGCATAAGGCGGTCTGTAACAGATTTTTAAAAATAATTGCAGAGCAATCATATTTTCTTTGCAAATATTCCGCAACCTGGGGTCACTTCTACTTGCATTGCTAAACATGAAGACCTAATCAGTAAAATAATGATTTAGCAAAGGAATGTAGACCAAATTTGAGTGTGTGTACAGCTACAGAAGCAGTAAATTTCAGTTAGCATCCCCAATGCTAAAATAAGAAAGTACAAGAAGTGGTTTCAAAGGCATTCCAGAAAAGAACCCTTAAAAGAACACTTAATTCTCAGCCGTATGCCATGGACGTTGCGACTGGAAATAACAAATGTCCTTGATGGTTATGGCTGCTGAAGGACCTAATTTATTGCAATATCATATCCCCATGTAATAACTCATTTGTTCCAATAATAAATATATAAGGAAAGACAAATTGCTGCGCATTTTCCTCACAACACGAAGCCGGCACCCCTGGGAGAAAGTTGCGGTGTAAGTAACCAATGGAAAATCCTTTTGAAAATCATGTGTCATTATGATGGACAACTGAAGCATGAGATATTAAATAGATATAAGGGTCCAGGGTCTTTCTGCAGAGCCCCACTCAGACCCCTACCGAACACTGGCATACCTCCTCCCTCGAACCACGACCACGTCCCAGACCTTTGTGTTTGGGTAACTCTGTTGCACTCAGCTTATTCTGTCTGCTTTCAGAATGGGAAGCAAAATAGACGCAAGCTAAATTTAGAAAACAGTCCCTCACACCCTCTCAAACCATCATTGTTTTTTCTCTTTATTCAAACTGACCAAGTTCTGTGATACTGGTTACCGTACAGCCTTAAACGATAGAAGCCAAAGGCTTATTTATCTGCCAATCAACCGCAACGGTACCTGCAGTGAGAAGAGGCTTCACAATTTTGATACTTTAGGCTGTGTCCATATGCTGTCCAATCATGCAGAGTTTTTGGCATCTGATCCGCCATCTCTATATTAAATTCACAGCCTGTCTGTCTTGCCACAGAGAAGGAAAGTTTGTTTTATATCCCTGTCAAAGTGCTATGTTTTTGTCCACTGAGAAATTTTAAGCAAGTTTAGATTTTTTCTTTTGGCTTGGCAAGTGAGCTAACACCGAGAGAGAAATCCTTCTTTTGAGCTCCAGATGGAGAGACTAACTTCAGATTTTTAGAGACGAAGGACTCATACTTTCTGCTGTACGTAACGTGTAAATGTGCCTAATGGTGTCAGTCTCAGCGCGGCCAGACGTGACGCGGGGGGAACGGAGCTCCCCTTGTTCTTGGCAAGCCCGGGGCTGTTCTCTCCAAGCCCAGACGCCTCCATGTCTCCACCAGCAGGGTGAGGTCTGACTGACGGAAGGAATCATTACCTGGAGCGTAGCGCTAATTGGCCGAGGCCCAGATTCCCTCACACACTAATGAACACAGAAAAATACTTCTACTGCACTTTACAACAAGAAAAAAAAAATGTTCCAAAAAAAATACCAAATCTTTAATTCCGCACTTTTCTCTGCCAGGCCAGGCTTTAGCACCTGGGCTGTTTTCTAACTCCCTGCAGCCAATTGCAGATTTCGCACCAAGACCTTTAAAAGTATGCACGCTGAAACAAAGGATCACTGACACGCACTTCCTGCATCCGTCAACAGGTTGGCAGGTATTATTTCCAGTGGTGAATTACTTTAGTGTTAATTTTCTTTTGTAGTATGTAGCAACTACCGCCATGCTGTGTATCTAATTAAGCTGTCTGATATTTCGCTACTGGTATTTGTAAAAAATACATTTATAAGTCCTTTATAAGTCACTTAGGATAGTGTCTGCCGAATGTGAGCCCAAAGAGGTCCCACGGCCATGACTTTCTGGAGAGTGAGCACCCTGGCTCCGCCCACACCATTAGGCCACACTGTTGGTTCAGCTGCCCTGCGGTAGCAGGGTGTGCTGGGCGGCAACCGGACACACAGAGCTAATCTAGGAAGAAGCCCAAGACCCATTTCTGAAGGCAACAATCAGTTGAACTGCTTCTCCCCTCCAGGGTGGTGAGAGCCATTCCAGTCAGGCCCATCCGCTGACACAGGCAGGGAATCTCGACCACAGGCCTCAAAACATGGGCATCTATGAAAAGTAGCATTTATGTGCCATGGGAATCTCCGCACTTACAGAATCCTGACCACAACAGTGCTGAGTAAGAAGAGGACTGCTGCCGAAACCATTTGCTAAAATACGGCACAGCGAGTTTAAGGTTTAAGGTGGGTACACCTTCCCTGATATGTTAGTGAGAATGGCATGGCTCCAGGCCTCAACATGTTATAACCTTGATCATTGCACGACAGCCAGTTTCATGTCATCCTGTGAGTCACAGATAAGATAACATCCATTCTGGATCCGGGGTTTAGCAAGGAGTCTAGAGTGGAGAACATGTTCATATCTGCTGCGGGTGAATAGCCCCACATACCTTTGAAGTCCTGGCCAAGAATGCATGCAAACAGTCGGCGTTACGAAAAATCACCTAGTCACAAAAAAAGGCTGACAAACAGATCCACCGGATTTGAGTCCAGTTGTGCCATTTCATTTGGTAAATTTAAAAACTTTAACTGCAACAGGCTCTTGGCTGATTCTGTGGTTTACCAAAATAGTTGTCTGCCTCAAAGAGGCGATTAGGAGGAGCTCTTCCAAGGCATTGAGATGTTAGCAGTAAGAAACACATGTGATTTTTGAAAATTTGATAATGCTCATTTGTTCAGCGCACTTTGCCGAAAGCCACAGTGTTTTTCGGTAACCGTCATTACAAGAGCACAACGAAACCTCAGACAATGTTTAGTGAGCCAAGGCAGCTTGGCACTGAACTGAAGAGCGTGTCAGGGAGGAAAAATGCTGCTTCCATCTCATATTTTTGGAACACATGCAGGTTTTTTGAATTTCCTAAAGGAGAGATTATTGGTTTCTGGCGTCCTTTTGGAAACCGCTCGAGGGCCACACAGAAGTTCCAGAGTAAGCACATAGTCTAACACAATGTTAGCGCTCAGCACAACCATCAAAGAGTAAAATACTTATTTTTCCCAGTGCAAATTTAAAAAGAACACAAAAGCTCTCTAGGTAAATTGTAATGGTTGTCTTTAAAGAAACCATTTTAACAAGTAAAAAAAAAGAACTTCCACCAGCTCCAAGAGCATGGCAAATGCTGCTTTGTCATGTAATGATAGCTGTGTGCTGCCAGTCTGCTGCTAAGCCAAAGATGAGCGCATAATAGCCTGGTTACAAGAAGATGTTAAATCAAGTTCCAGCCCTCAATGAAAAGTTGGAAGGACAGAATCTCCGCAGTGCCATCCAGATGTCCCACTGAAGGAAACCCCCAGGGCTTTTGGTCCACTTAGTATTACATCTACATATCTCACAATTCACCAAATCTTGCTCTAAAAAAAGTCACTGGTTCTCGGTCACATTCTACTCCTTCAACAAATCTACAGGTTGCATGATGATGGTGATGTTTGATTTTAACAAACCCCACTGTCCTCTTTGCTTCTGTGAGCCACAATCGCCGTGAATTGATACTTTCTAATGCCACACCCACACTGTTAATAAGTTATACGTGGCCATTTGCACCCACCAAGTACCAAGCGAAATACCAGACATTTATATTGCTTGCAAGCTAAACTTTTCTCTTCATTCATTTAGCTACCCAAAAATACTACCTCCTTAAAAATGCCTATAAAGTGCTAGGGGGAATGTTGCCTCTGGTGGTGTAGTATTTACGGTGTAAATCAGTAGGTTTTAGGCTCTTGTCACTACTGTTGTACCCCTGAGCTTGTTACATAACCTCAATTGCTTCAGTAAATATCCAGTTGTATAAATGGATAAAGTGTGAAATTGTAAGCTACAGGGTTACTCTGGGTAAGAGCGTCTGTTAAGCAAATAAATAATGTAATAAAGAACTGCTGCTCTACCAAAAGTAGCATGATTCCTTCATTTGTTATCTCTGGGTCAACTGTTTTTCCAACCGTAAACCCCTTTTTGCTTATTTTGCTGGTCACACAGTTTACTCTAGTCCGCCTGGGTCTTGCTCTTGGAACATGTCCAGTAAGAACTGCTGAGGTCAGGACCTCTCCATCTCCATTAAACATAAAACTTCCCTGCAACACGCAGTCATCACAAAACATAAAGAGCGTTACATTTTATACCCTGCTGACTCCAAATTACTAGTGTTCCATGGTAAACACTGTAATTTAAACCCATTAATCCGTTAATTCATTAATTCAATTCAGGATTGCAGTTAAAACTAATTTTCACCATTCATTTTGAAGTTTGTTGATTTCTCGAGGTACATGGCGATTTTGCCAGGTGAAGAATTGCCTGATCTATTTGGCTTCCAGGTGCAAAGAACTGCTAGTGCGCCATGTAACGTCAATGTTCCCGAACACCTGATAATTGCATTGATCGTTGATAGTGAGCACTGTGGGGGAGACTTTGATACTAAAACCACATTATTAGATCTGTAATTACTGGCAAATCACCTCCTGAGAGAGGGATTCTAGTATGGATAGAAATTAATTTTCCCTCCATACTGTAGGCGACAACAAGACCACACAGAAAGCTCTAACATGCTGGCATTGGCTGGAGCATGTGAGTTTGATTGCATGTCCTCTACTTCAGTAGTTCAGTATTATGAACCACATCTCCGCCGAGAAGAACCCTTTCAGTTTCGGAAAAAAATATCAAAGGTTGCTCATAATAGTTGTCAAACAATGTTTGCTTTGTTGTTGTCACATCATAGCTCATATTAGTGCTCGGCATTTGCATACTTCTCAGCGCTAAGAAAGACATAGATACTTAGTTCTATTTGTGCTCTGGAAGGTATGCCTAAAACAGCACTTAAACGTGTATATTGTCCTTTCTATTTTCGCTAAGTTTATTCAATGCTTAGATAACTGTAGACATGCAGTTCTGCTTATGGTTGAGCGACCGTCCATTTACCTCTGTGTTACAACTTAGCATAACAGACTGAGACCACTCTGTGTTTTCATTACGAGGAAGACAGATGTGTCTTTGGGCCTTCGGTGAAACCTTGTGTAGACACGCCTCAGCTCAGACTGCCCAGTCCCAAGCCAGTGTTCCAGGACCTGTTTACACACGAAAGTGCTCCATGGTTCACTTTCTGTCGTCTGAGGCATTTCCTCAACCCCCCCCTTCCCTGTCCGTCATTCCCATTTCCTGGATCAACGCGCCGTGCTGTTGAAACGGCAGGCGTGCTAACCAACCCTACCCGGGAGTTCGTGGCCCTGGGCCGGCGGTTTGCCAAGCAGTTATCCCCTGCAGAGATTCCTGGTCTTACAATTCCTGGTTAGCGAAAGGTGTAAGTGGGAGGTACATATCTCTAAGAGAAAATATCAGACTCGTGTGGAGGGAGGGTTCAAGAAAGCAGACTATTTAGGAATGGCATGTCGTTTCTTGAGAAAGAAAAAGAGAGACAGAAGTTTGGTTAATCTTTTAAAGCACCCATGTGTCGCACACTTCACTTCACTGCTTCAAAGAAACTATTTTTCTTTAAATCCTGGTTAAACACCTCTGCTTTGAAGGGTATGCGGTTGTGAAAGGTCCCTTTATTCTTTATTCTTATTAACTAGTGATTTGAAGGCTAGAATGTTCCAATGCAATAATAGTTATAACAGCAGTAATTATAAATATTATTATTATTATTACTATTACTACTACTGTCCCCACAAAAAAATATTTTCCACTCCGTTACTGCTGAGAGGTGCTTTAATGTCTAAGAACACTCACTGAAAACATAGCTACTCGCTGTACAAAAGCCTATCTTGAGTTGACTCTGCAATCAGCCGCCTATAAATAGTCCGACAAAATGAGAAAGTACTCTGCTTTCACTAAGTACGTCTAATCTTTAAAGTTCCTTTCAGCCAGCCGACCCCCTAGTGAAATTTAAGATAAAAGGAGGAGGGTATCTTGGAAAGCCATCAAGCTAAATGTTTACAAAAGCCACATAAATGAATGTAAGCATAAATCCCATTACACAGATATTTCTTTGGGGCGCACTGGTACAAGAGAGTGTTTCCATGTGGAGAAGATGGAAATGATCCCTGTCTCTGTTAGAGGACAGCAGTCAGTTCCAGATAGCGTATGGTGGTACTAATAACTGGAAGAGAGTGGGCTCAATCAATATGCCTTCCTGTAATCCATTGCCTTCTCACATATCTTTTGATACCAGGCATCACTGATACGTTCTGACGTGAAAAAGACGAAAACGGGCTAAATCTAAATTTCGTTTGGTTAAATTTGTATGTGAACACAGGTTAAAAAATCAAGCCTCTTTATTAAATTCGAATGAAACTGGACATTGATGATCTGCTCATTGAGTGACTAAATAATGCCTGATTTAATCCGGTCCCAATGTTGTCGGTCCTTAACTTCGACAAACTGATTTATTAGAGTGTCATTTCGTTTTGTATTATTCGTTTTTTCTAAATTGGTATTTAAAGACACAACAGCTCATTGGCTGTCTGCATGAAATTCACACAAGACGTTAGAAGGGAGTCCGGTTTGTGTCAGTTCTCACTTACACCCAGGAGAGGATGGTGTTCTCCCTCTCAACCGGGACGCCTGGGGAAAGGCCTCGTTTGGGTTTGGGGGGAAAAAGTGCTTCCTGGAGAAGATTAGTGGCTATCCTTTTGGAGGAGACGGTGGACACGGAGCTTTTCCGTGCACATTTTTCTCTGCCAGCGGCCTGACCCCCAGAGCGCTCCCTGAGCCGTTCACGCTCTGCAGCGAGGCCTCGCATCAATTATTCACTGTCGCCGGGAAGACATCGTCGGGGTGATAAAGAAACTTCCCTTATCGCTTACTCCCCGCTCTTAAAAAACTATTTACACAGAGCGGCCCGCCTCCATCCATCTACAATTCAGCCCATTGTCCAGGCTTGTGATCCCGCGCAACGTAAATGTAACTTAGTCAGTGTGTTTAATTATCAGCCTGTTATTGTAAATTGGAGGTTCTTGGTCTATTGAATAAAGGTTATCATCAAATAACAGTTACAGTATTTTCATTACGGTTAGTTTCCTTGATGATGATGATGATGAAGGATTTAATTTTTATTTATGCATCGCCTGCCTCCATCCATCACTCAGCCAACTGAGTGGCTGGTGAATCCACTGAACCTTAATGTAACGTGTATCATATCAACAAACCCTTAAACTACACCATTGTTGTATGTCGCTCTGGATAAGAGCATCTGCTAATTGACTAAAATGTAAAATATAATATAGCATCATATCAACCATTATTATTATTATTATTTCATGAATCCACAAACGGAAACTTTTATCCACAGTGACTAGGATAATTCGTAGATAGAAGTGATACCTCCTCTGAGGTATTTATCATAAGCTTTTTCTATAAAAGGCAGATTCTTCGGAAAGTTCTTTGAGCTTCAAGTAAAAATGTGGCCCACTTGGCAGAGGGAGAGAGGCCCTCTCTCCTCTTCCACACTTGCGCTGAAAAACACCGGGTCCTTTGGGCCCAGTGCTGAGACCTGGGGCCAGTCGAGGATGTGCTAAGTACCTGGCACCCCCCCACCCCCCATGTCCCCCAAGGGACAGCCCAACTCAGCAGAAATCTGTCTCATTGAAGTAGAGACGCTTAGTGTGAAGCATAAATCTCTCTCCCACCTCAGCCACCCCATACCAAAACCACCCCCACCCCCCTCGACAAACTCACTTTCAGTAAGATGTATGTGATGGGCCTCCAAACCCAGTTAATCAAATCATTATCAACTACTGCTCTGCTGGCCTAGTTTAGAGGTAGGCAAAGAAACAGGAGGTAGAAAGGAAATATCAAAAATTAACCCTTTGGGTAACATCTGTTTTAAAAGACTTACGATTCCTGGGAAATACAGGGTTGGGTAACGTATTGGACTGCTTTATTCTTCTAACTTAAAAACAGATATTTAAAAGAAAAATGACCGTAGCATGGATACCAGATAACTGTGCACTGCCTTTATCTTGAATTTGAGACAGCTGTATTTAACACTGTACTGTGTGTTTAAAAATGCATTTAAGGATACAGCAGTAAGCCGGAGAAAGGGACCAAGGTGTGATCGGTCTTAAATAAATACATTTGTTTTTAATAGCAGGTATTTCATAAAATCACAATACAGTACAGTACCTAATCCCAGTATTTGTTCCTCCTAATCGCGAACACAGAGTATGAAATAAATTGTGACCGATAAATTGTGCAGACTGGATGTCTTGTCACGGGCTGGCTGAGTAAGCCTGTCCCAGCCAGACAGATGTGGGCTGTCAGAATAAATACAGGCAGCCATTTAAATTCATTAATGAGGCGCAGAGACCATTGCATATTGAGGGCTACGCCCCTGGCAAGAGACAGCATGGGTCGGGCATCAAATAAGTCAGTTGTGGCTCAGGAGTCACGGGCTCATGCTTTACGGGCATTATTTACACCGCCTCCAAAAAAAACACAGGAATTGGAATTAGCTGGCGTTCAAAGCCTCCCTTCACTCATCTGTAAATCACCCTCAGAGTAAAGAGGCAGAAAAGAGGAGAGCACCTGGGCCCATATTAGTCCACTCTTGTTTTCACTCCTAAGCAAAGTGACTCTTGCATGAGTTCATTATATGCACCCCATTTCCATAGACCACTGGGAACGAGACCTGGCCGCTGACATAAAATAAATGTCCGGCCCATGATAAATGGTTCTATTAGCAATCCAGATTGTTAGACTGTGATATAACAGATCTGAGGGGGCGCCGTGGCCTATCCGCTCTCCCCTCTGCGGCCAGAGAGAGCTGTAAATAGCTTGTTTTTATGTGTAAATAACATATTAAAACTCTGCATTAGCCCTGTCCTCTGATAGAGGGGAAATTGTTGCAAATAAATAACGCTGGACAGGAATGTAAAACACAGTGGGGGTGGGTTTAATAGACCCGTGTTTGCCAAGGTGGGCACAACACAGGTGACACAAATCCTGAAGCCCGTCGTAAACCGCGCGCTGCCAATAAAGGGCTGCTCTGGCACGTGCTCCCGGTTCAACGACCTCGCCTCTCCCGCCGCCTGGTAATCTTTCTTCATCTCCACCTGCATATTCACTTATATGAGCCCGGCAACACGAATAACAATAAGCATTACTGCGGTAACCCATTGCTCTCTCTTGTTATAGTGGCAGACAGCTGTGTCTCGATAGTTACGCTGGAGACCCAAGATTCTATTAGACAATGTGAAGCTGTGTCATTTCAGGGAGTGTCAGTGATGAGTCAGACTGTTCTCGTCTCTACATCGCGAAGAAAGATCTCCGTATCTCTTTCCATTATAATATAATACACAATCTTACAGACGCCAATGAAGTCTTCCTGTTTTGTAAAGTGGTAGAAGAAAATATCGGTTTTACAGCATATTGCACAGCGAAGCAATTGGAGACAACCGCTTTGCCGTACTGATTTGGTATGGAACCCTACTTTAAACAACTCACATTATCTGCTATTTTCTGCCATGTTTGGAGCTTTTTGTTACAGCTTTATCGTGACCGTGTCAATTCCCCAATCGTGGCGTGTATAGACTGCTTCTGGACAATGTATCCCAAAAAAAGCAGGATTTCAGAAGTGTGTCCCATCTTCTCCCTAATTCCGAATTCTCTCCACACATGATGTGGATACTGACTGGGCCACACCCCCTAAATCTTATGAATAAGAGATAATGTTGGCACCCCTTACCATTCCTGCCCAGGCCCAGGCATTCAGTGAGGTGTTAATGAAAGACTTGATGCATGGAATATTCACAAATAACTGAACTAGTTATTAAAACACTGATTTTGTTTAAATAATGCTGACTTAAATGAACACACTTTACAAAATAGTAAAATAATGGCACAGTTACTATATCATAGCATGTCACCAAGTCCTGAGATGGAACCCAGAAGAACCAGTACCATTTCAGAAGTAGCCTACGGTCAGGGTCTTTATCTTGTCATATACGGGTCAATCTTAGCTCTATTAGCCAGTTTAAGTGAATAATTACTTTGAAGCTCTGGAGCCAAAGCTGCGGTCTCAAAACAATATGTGTATCACATATGCCCTAGAGTGCAATGTCTATTTTTTAGAAATACAAATTTGGGATCAATTCTCAGACAAATTAGAAGACAAAATGTCCTGAAACAAACTTAAACTGCGTAACCCTGCGTTTAGTGGACAATTAGTGGTTTCTCAAAGCAGGTAAATACAGAACGAAGTCACACAAAGCCTCTGCCCCAAATTTCTCTAAATATGCAATTATAGCCCAAACCAGGCATTTGTTTACCCATTGCACGTTAACCCAGTATTTTAGCTTTGTTTATGACTGCTTCATCACTTCAGGCCACTGGGCCCTTGATTAACCATTAAAATGCCACAGTATTATAAGCCCCATTACCATTTTATCAGTATCTCTGTCAGTCTAAGAATAGCCTTGTATTCAACTGCTCTACCAGCCATTTTTCCAGGCATTCATCAAAGGGTCATTGACACCTTTAAAACGTCTCATCCTTAATGCACCTGCACCGGACACATGTTAGCACCATATAAAGAGGAGCCATGCTTCTTTTACATCATTTATATATATTTTAAAACACTTTCACAAATGTGACAACTTTCTCCATTAACCATTTGTTCAGCACACACGCTCCATTGTCTTTAGCAGTTGCATTCTTGATAAGGCGTTTGCAAACATAAAAATTTCAAAATCTCAAAATGAACTAATAGCCCGCTGTAGAAGGAAGGAAAATTGCACATGAGTCTATCTAAGCTCCAAAGTAAGTGAATCACCTCTGGGTTGATTATGACCATATACGGGAGGGGATATACAGCCCCTGCTCACATTTAAACTAGTCACCCATGGTCAAAATCTCATCCGTGAGCCATTCAAAGCTATTTTGTTAGTCCATTAAATTGTGATTGCCAATGGGCTGCTGTAGTGCGTTGGGGAGGCAGGGAGTGGCAAGGGCGTACCGCGTGCCGCCGTGGGGGAGGGCTTCTTGGGAAGGTCTGAGAATCCATTCCCATCCAGACTGGATCCTTTGCACTCTTTCTTCTCGGTGGCCGTTGACGCAGAGCTCTCCATAGTGGACCACACAGACTCTGAGAGAAAAAAGAGGAAGTTAAGTGAAAGTTAGTGAGCTGAATGTCATATGTTTGGATGATTTCATTGTTCACCATCACGTTTTCCCATTTTTAGATGTGTTAATAAGGAATGTTTAAAAAGTAAAACACATGGAAATACATGGAAAGAATGTATGGGTAGTCTATGAAAAATGTTCCTTGCTTCCAACAGAGGGCGCTCTCTGTAACATCTACTTGAAGATGATCATCATAACTCCAGAAATAATGCACTGAAATTGAAAATGAAATTATTTTTGCAGAAAAATATGATCGGAATATTTCTAAACATTATTTTGAAAAGTCCGGATACCATAAATAAATCATTTGTTTAAAAAAAATCCAAGACGATCTTTCAAAACAAATGAAAATATTTACACCCAAACGCGCGCACACATACACAAGCACACACACGTACAAACACAAACAATATTTTGAATACATCTGTCTGTATACAAAAACAATAACTTTGTCCCAGACTGCAGGGCCGATTTTCATTGTCAGGTTGTGACACATATTTTTTAAAGAGAGTTTCTCCATACAAACGATATTATTTAATTTGTAATAATAATTAATAAAGGAACAGCCTCCTTCTGTAGTTTCTCAGAACCAGACCAACCCCAAAAAAACGGGTTTAGAACGCATTCTTATTAGCAGGACATTAAGGGCCTATCCCACTCTGGCTCTGTCAATATGCTCAAACACTCTTCTCAATGGAAGATGACTTGGCGGCGAGCCGCTTGTTTAACTTTGAGGAACCTACAAGATTATCCTTGGTGCCGTGCAAACAAGTAGCGGTTTGGTCCTGAAAGAAAACCTCATTCCGAGCTCTTTCATTACATTATCCCAGAGATGCAGGGGAGGGTTGCACACTTCAGTGGGGGGCTTAGCCTTGCAGGCTACTCAAGTTTATTTTATTGTTGACTTTTTAATGGTCTTGTTTGTATACTGATTGCGTTTTTCGTTGTGAGGTCTGGTGAAAAAACAAACATTAAAAGGTGTTACAGATATGTTACGGATTTCAAACGTTTGTACGTTTGAAATCAGCAGCAACATTTCAAACGACATACGCGATGATAACATTGAACATTATTATTTGAGTACGAAATTATAGTTTAGTAAGAATAGCCTGTAATGTAATTACAGTATATGAGACAAGTTATCATATTCAAGTGCGCCTGTGAAAACGGGAACGAGTGAAGACTAAAGGACCGACACTGATTAATGTTTATTTTCCCATTGCTTTCTGGGATTCGTCGGTAAATGTATGGTTAATTTAAGTTTATCAGTTTCTTTACACTATCATGCTAAGGTAAGTCATTACTTATTTAACACTTTACTTTGCATAAATTAGTTTGACACGTTACACCTGTTTTACAGCTGTTGGCAGGTTGTGGGTGTCAACATTCTAATTCGAAAAACATACAACCTTCATCTATGAACGCTAAAATAGGCTATTACATATATAGTTGCAATGAGGGTCGGGTAATCAAATAACACTTCCGTTCTAAGGATCAGACAAAACACAACGCTGTCCACGTTAATTACGTCGGTTTGCTATCTACCCAGTGGGCAGAGTTAAAAACGCGCGTCAATGGGAGAAGCAAGACTACGACGTAGTTTTTGGGACTTGAACAACTTTCACTGCTATTGAACATCAACGACGGAGAAACGTGTGATTATTTAAATATCGATCTTATGTATTCACAAATACTTTTGTAATACGAATTTAGATTATAGTGATTTAGGTAACTACAATTTTAGTTGAGTGGCGACTTTTACTGTAGCATTCTGTTAAAGTTACGTTACATTGCATGTCTGGTTCGATATTTCATTCGCTTGACGTATGGGTTACATTGTAAAGGATTATTATTATTATTATTATTATTATTATTATTATTGGTAGTAGTAGTAGTAGTAGTATTATTATATTAACCACAATAATTGCGAGCGAGCGTGTGTGTGTTTACTTAAAACTACCATCGTCGGTTTTATGAAAGTTTATGGTATTTCTTAGGGCCCAAGTGCAAGTGGGCTGTTTTCGTTAAAGGGTTCAAATATAGTTCTGCTCATAGTTGTAGTTAATAAGACGGGTAATGAAATGCCTTTGCAGTATTTTAGTAATATAACTGAAACGTTATTTTATCTTAAATGGTTGTGGTCAGTCAAACTCATTACGTACAATATTATACCATTTAAAATGCGTGCAAATTGATGAAGTATTGTTCTGGTCTAATGTGACGCCTACATGTTTATCACCAGCTTGTTGGAGGTGTGCACTAACAGCAGTCTTCGTTGCCCCACCAGGTTGCCAGCCACCACTCTTTTTGCCAAGGTAAGCCGATTATACGTGAGTTGCTAACAGGGTTAGAAGGCATCTGTTTCAGTTTTTTTCCTTCAGCCAAGAGTGAAAATTGGCCCTTCATTCAGTTTTCATATCAAACTAGATCCAAAGAATAGATTTGGGCACCTCCTAATTCCATTTCAAACCGAGTGACTGCACTGCTTGGCCCTGCACCTACCGGGAGCCCCCAAAGCAACTATGTCCGTCACAAGGACACTTTGTTCTAATGAACTACTTTTAAGTGAGCTTGCATCTCAGCCTAAACCAGTTTTTACTTTCAGTGCCGTAGTGTTTGAAATCACTATGTTTGTGTGTTTTTTTTATTACGAAAACCAGAATTTGAATATGCAGATCTATTAAGTTGAAGTGAAAGAGTACAGCAAATTAATGTCAATGTAATCTGATTACAGTGGCTATGTCTCTTAACGCCCACTCCCCTTTTTCCATCAAATATTGAGAACATGGTTGAGGTCTCCTTGGGTTGTCTATTTAGACATCTTGGTCATTCTGTTCGCGCAGGGGAAAAGTTAATATCTCAGACAGTTGGCTTAACCTATGGGGGATTTTTTTTTCTGCACTGCTGAGAGACAGACACACAGAAACAGGCCAGGACAGATTACTTTCCCACCCTTTCACCTCTGATGAGCAACAGCGCATGATTTTCCCCCACGAGGCCTCCCCCAGTGACACGGAATCCGGGTCCTGGTGGCACAGTACAGGTGTCAGCATCCAGACAGATGGTAGGGGGGAAGGCAAACAAACGACAAGAGGGCGCCTCTTTCCTCCCTCTGCCGGATTGTCAAGCCTAGCGCAAACCGGTTCAGATGACCCAAACCTGGGAGTAATTCCCTCTCGCAGATTGGTCCCTTTAGGTCTAGGAGAGTTTTGAAGATGAGACTGCTTTCCTGCTTAATATTGCCAGATTTTTGCTACCGTCTCTGTGTTGTTTTTCTTCAAAACGAATTTAGTTTTTTTTTTTTTTTAAACATAGCAAGATCAAAATCTAGTCTTAGTGTATTTTTAAATTCGATATGAACTGATTGTTATGCTTCAGAGAAATGTGAAACATTATTTTCTGAATGCCGAGAAGTCAAAATGAGGAGGTCATGCCATCAAATGGGGAAAGATTTCTCTTAATAATCAATGCTAAAGGTTCACACTACGTTAACAACATACTGTATGGAATAACTAAACAACAAAAAGTCAGCTTTCATGTTATTGATGCTGAATTACTTCTTTGTTAACATTTTTTTTTTTTTAATTGGATGTTTTCATTTGGGGTTGGGTGTATGGTGAATGAATACTTTGACAACTAGCAAATGAAACAAAAGAAGTTTTTACATCGCAGACCGAACGCACACCTTTATATGCGATCACATTGACTGCAGACAGCCGGATGGATATTATTGAATGATGAATCCGATTTTTGCAGACGCGAATGAGGCAAAAACTTCTCTAGTTAAGAACTTACTATTCCCTGGTTTGTACTCCCTCTGGGAGGATAGGGGAGTAATTATGTTTGACAATGTGAATTGCATTATTTTATTATTTTTGCCTATTTCAAAGCATTAAAATAATTTTTCTTTCTAATAAAATTACTACTCTCAAACTTGACATGCTCCATTGTTGACATTTTTCGTAAGTCGTTTTCATCCGTTGAAGTACGATCACAGTTAAGTCGCGTTAAATCATAAATGCTGCGTGAAATTGCCAGGCACTTCAGCTGGTGAAGTAGAATTTTTGCACCGACTCTTTCCAGTTGAATATCCAGTTACATAAGATGTGCATATGTGTTTGACTGACAGCGTGGGCTGTTTTCTTTATTACGGTAATTACTTTGAGGGGGACATAGCAGGTGTGAGGACCATTCTCCACGCTTTCTCTTTGAAGGTGATTAATGTGGCACATGAATGCAGTGCTGTTAAGGCCAAGGTCCTCTGGTGTGTTGGTCCGCTCGTTATTGAATATCAGCTCGACTAATGTATTTGACTGTTAAACCCCTCCTGGATAAACAACACCCTGGTTTAATGGTTCACTTTTCTTAATTCGATGGAGAATGCAGGGGCACTGGTGACGGTAGGTAACAATTGGAAATTCTTTAGATTTTATTTTTAGGTGTCACATATTCCTCAAGACATGAATCATCATTCTAAATGAAGTCGAAAGTTGTGTGGATTGGATGTATCGCAAATGGTCCCATTTCTATTTATTTTTCCATTCAATCGATAATTTGTTTATGAAGCCATTCATTATAAACCAGGAAACGTATTGTGTTGTGTAATTATTGCATGGTTGGACAGAATCAACAGGAAATACAAAAGAAACTCTAGGAGCCCATTTCAGAGTGAATGCTGGGTTAGGATAGTTGCTATAAACAAGTGAGAAGAGGCCCAGATGTGCGGAGGTTATAGATGGTAATCAACAGTTCTTTGTAATCACTATCTCCCCTCGCCAGCCACATTACCTTTAAGGGGAAATTCAGCTATCCGGTTAAGCATACTATCTGTCAATTCAAGCTATATTAGCAGAAAATGACTCCTGGAACTGCTTTCCCATTCCTCCCGAACCTCGGGTTGAAACCAACGTGGCCCCTCCTCCCACTACCAGGAGTTCTCCCACTACTGCTGAAGAGCTCACCTTTCGCTGCACCAAAAGGAATGCAAACAGATATCAAAGAGCCCACTTGTTTGAATATGTTGGGTCTCCCCACGCAGCTGTTTTCTCATTGTTTGTTTTTTCCGTGACAGCCTGAGCGCGGCGGCGCAGGTATCATCCTTACTTGCCCTCCCGGAGTTAATGATCTCAGCCGTTCCACTCAGTTCCTTTCTACGACTACTGTCTTCAAACACCCATCCTTTTGTTACACCAGCTCACATATCAAAGATTGAGATTATAGGGCATTAGATGGACTCACGCACCCGCTCCACAGCCAGGATGTAAGTGAGCGTGCAGGGGAGGGCCGATTTGTTCTCTTTCCCCGGCATCATGAACTGCTGATTGATTCGAACCCCTGGGATATCAGACTGCACATGCATGAGAAGTACATTGCCTGAAATAACTACCAGTACTCTGCTGTATCTCACTCAGTGGAGAAGGGGTTGGAAATATACTCTGTGAAGGACGCCTGAAACGCTTTTATACTTGAGCTGCAGCAGGCTGACCGACTCTTAGTGGCGTGCTGGTGTACTGTGGCGACTGTTTGATATATCTTATTCAGGGGAAATCTGAAAGTAAAGGGATAAGGCAGTGTTTCTCATACACACGAGAAATAAACTGCTCAAGCACAGGCTAGAGAACATGCAGTGTTCGGTCGAAGTTGATAAAGAGCTTTTCTCAGGTCGCTGCATTCCTCTGGAAAAGTAGAGTTTTTATATGATTTTTCATGACACTTGTTTGTAGGAAATGGCCACTTATAAACTAAGATCACAGATAACTTGGCAAATGGGTTACTGTCAGAAGGCCTCGACTACGTTTACAGTGTAGAATGTTGCTCTTGGCTGGGTTTGAGAGCTATTAGTCAGTCACCGAACAGAGAATTCTAAGGTCACTGCTGTTTAATTTGCAGGTGGACAGCTGCCGGGGTAAGACATTCCTCATCCTGGTCCCCCAAATATGAAGTGCAGTGACTGAGTGCAGTCATTCGGCAAACCCACGGTCCAGCCCATTTCCTGTATAAAAAGAAACCAGTTAATTTAGACAAAATGCAGCTGGTTTTCCTGCAAGGCCAGGTCTAACCACTGTGGCTAGACCAATGTAGACTTCCTCTTGATTTTCCTCTGAGAGGAACCTTTAATTTAATCCTCTTTTCACTGACCAGATTTTTGTTTTCCAAGAACACAACTTCTAAACTGTTAATCATTGTCAGGGCTATTGTAGTGCCATGTCAAAATTAAGTTATATAATAGTATGCTGCTCTATATAGTATAGAATATAAACATATTTGTAAAGTTCTGAGAACTTATGTAAAAAAAAAGGTACATTGTGTTGTTTGCTTTATGTTGAGTTTCCACTTTTTTATTTTGTATCTCTCCCTCTCTCTACCTGAAAAATGAATGTATCTGTATTCCAGGTGCACTCTACATACTGGAGAGCAGCTTGGCTCATCACTTAGTATTACTTACAATATCCAACAACTCATTACACTGAGTAATTACACAACTACCTGTCATCCAAACAAATGATTCTGACTGAACTCTGAAAGGTCACATTGTGAAATCAGCGTACGCTGTGGGCTCCTCTCTGCAGCTTACCTCACACTTCAAGAATCACTGTAATGGGATTGACTGCATTAAACTACACTTGTTTGCATATTCGCAGTGCCAGCTTTTCCTTTTTTTTAAAGTCTCCTTTCACAGATGTATAAATCACAGTATATTGCCGCAACCATATTACTTTTCCGAAACCTATATATTCGAATGAATGGGTTAGCTGTCTATTGTCCGTACCAGACATGGGATAGTTGTATGCCTGATTACTCCGAACCTGTGAAGCTGTTTGGGTAGAGTGAAGTGGAATTTATTGTCAGTTGGAAGTGACTCGCCTCCTCAGTGTCTACAGGCTTTATGGTTTGGCTTGACAGCAAGCTGGAACAATGGGCATGTTCTGGGTCCTTCTGGGCATCAGTCTCACTGTAAGACACCCCTCTTGTGATGCTGCATAGTTGACGCTATGTTTCCATGGGAATGGTGTTTCTGGAAAATCCCCATCAGGCTGGGGATTTGTGATTGGTTTGGGTCTAAATGTCTGTGATGCTACTACTTGGCTGCAAGGCTTCTGCTGCCTGGCAACATGAGAGAATTGCTAGTTCACAAATTCATAATAGCAGCCAGTTTTGGGATGTCGTCTCATGAGGTCTAACCTCCAGAGCAGTGGGAACCAGGACTGTTGAGCCTGCTGGGTTAGAGGGTGAGGTTGGTGGGGGTTGGTCATGTCAGGTAACCGAAAGGCATAAGGAGCCCCATAGATAAGATTGAATCCTTTACTAGTGAGTGCAATATCCTGTGGGCGATCACCTCAGGCCCCACCAATGTCAAACAGAAGTGGAGCACAGCCTTCTCCAAAGTGCAGGAAAGGAGTTGCTCACAGTAGGATTCACCTTGCTTCTCTGAATCAACTGGCAGAATAATCCCTTTAGGTGTGCGCCAAATTAGCCTTGTCAGGAGATACTCTCGCACGGAAACCTGCAGCTGAAAACAAAGAATTCACCCCTGGGCCTGAAGTTTTGTCCTGCAGTTTAAGCTCCAGATTCTGCTGGGTTCACAGATTCTGTTTGAGTTGCACAAATGCTGTTTTTTTGTGACACCAAGGTGCACAAGACGTGATTTGTCACCACTGATGCCATATGGTTGGCCCCTATAGCCAAATTGTGCTGTAAAGACACCCACTTTTTTACAGCAATGTAGTGAAGTTTCAGTATCTTCTCCATCCCCTTAAAGCCTGATTTAAGAGACCACTCTTGTGTCTAAAGAGCTGTTTAAAAACACTTCTGTTGTATAAAGTTTAGAAAATGAATTTGCTAACACTTCTTCATGGGGTTTCAACATTTGCCTCAGAGACAGACAAACATTTAAAACTCATGCTTTACAAGATAAACAAAATGATTTTAGGCAAGAATTTAAATGTTGCCAGGGATGTTACCTGTTTTCGAGTTCTCTGGTTCGGGTTTCCCCTTTTAGTATTTTCTAGTTTTGATTACTGCTAAACTGTGGCAGGCAGCCTGGAGCCACACCCTCATGCCCTGGGGACACACCCAGACGTGCTATATAAACCATTATACATTATACTGCTTTCTGCCCCGCAGAATCTTTTAATAACGTACTTAACATTCAGGGTTTTATTAGATTTTTAAACAGTTAAATTCAGAGGGGGTAACATTGGAAGGCACAGAATTGCAGAAGTAGTTTGTATTTTTTAGAATGTCCAGTATTCCTCATTTTACTCTTTCTCTATAGAGCTTGTGTTGACCATATTCCGTTTTTAACTGTGTATTGATATGAGCCTGTAGTCAGCGCATGTTACTATTGAACTAATTTGGCCCTCACTGATGACCTCTTCATATTATCAGTTAGAAATTAATTATATTATATTACATTCACTTCCTGTGAACAACTGTCTATGTGGGGATACTTGTGAATCACCAGTATCTCATGGCTGCTTAGAGCAGGGACAATTTGTAGAGCAACACCTCTATTGGGCCTGAGGGAACTGAGAAATTGGAAATTGGAGGTTAACTAAACATAATTAGATTTAGCCTTTCAACCTGATGATAAAAGCATGCATTTTCCCTCCAGCTCTGTTAGCAAGATGTTCTGGTAGATGCCTTCAAATGCCAGTAAATTTTACCTGAGTAGCTTTACTAATTGGACAAGCGTTGAGGAAGGCCTTTTTATCGGTGAATTGTATTGTAGTTGAATTGTATCAAGGCCTGGGGGTGGGGGGAGATCTAACATCACAGTTCATAATCACCCAATCTTCTGTGATAGGACGAGTCCAGAGATGGCCTCAACCCAGCCTTGACCCTAATCCTTTTCCCCCCAGAATGAGGCCTACGGTGGGAGTATGCACTGGGAACAGGAGGATTGAGGAGGGGGGGATGTTGATTACTAAAGACTAACACATGGTTTCTTGAGTACCACATGTTAGACTCGTCTCCCAGCCTGTAAGGAGTCTGTGGTCTGGCACTGTATCAATGCCTTTCAATCTCATCATTCGACGTATGGACGTAATGAGGAACATATCCCTCCCAGCAAGCCCTGGGTCGACCCGCTTTGTAGTTAAGGGAGGCGGACATATAAATCGCAACGTACAGTATTTTTTAATGCGGAGATTTTCCATTTCAATGGGCAAATCTCAAAAGCACAAACATAAAATTCCAATTAATGGCTCCTCTGTTTCTATAGATCAGGCCAAAAAAGATTTGGCCCCAGCAAAAAGTTCAGTACCAAACACTAGGTTAATGTAGTTAACCGTCTGTCACAGCGTATAGGCCTGAGAAATGCTCGACTCCATCTGCGGCCAATAACGATGAGACAGTGATATTGCCGATAATAACGAGGATCATTTCACTGTCAGCAGCTGTCCGATATTCCTAGGTAACAGTACATCATCTGGGTACACCAGCTTTTCAGGAGTTAATTAACTTGTGAATGAAAGCTAACCCACCGAGACCACGATACACATCACATTACACACCGAGGCCGGCACTCCAGGTCCCTTGAGAAATCTGGACCGTCGATTACAAAGCTTCTCTTGGTGTGTGATATCGTTTTGTGATGGAAAACAAGTCCCCCGTATTATCGTTTTATTGCATGCTTGAGCGCGATGCCTCTGTGATTTGTCACATTTGTCCACAGTATTTACACAGCATTATGGTTTGGCGAATGTAACTTATGAAAAACATTGTGGCATTTGGTAATTACCTGTGACTGTTCTTCTATGGCTGAAAATTATTTTTTATTTTAAATCAGCAAATTCTTCTAGTGACTCCTCACACCCTTGCCATTTTATATATATATATCAAGCAAGTATTTGGGACCACTCACAAGCCACATTGAATCGTGTTGAGCTGGACTGCCAGTTAGACACATTATGTGTAAACTGTATTCCATGATTTTATCTGTGGTGTTTGTCTTTGTGCCTCTGGGAAGGCAGATTGTACATGGGGTGCAGCTGGGTAACTGGAGCATTGTTTCAGGCACATTAGGATTTACACCATTGTCTTTTCAGAATCTTTGTGCATTCCTCAAAATTACAGCAAATTACCCATTGGATCAATACATTTTAAACCGGTCATGGTGTGATTAGTTTCTACCAGTCCATATAAGTATGGAAATTACTAATGAAATGACCACCCCAACACACACATTTAGCAATATAGAACTATATTTACAATAGTGTATATATTTATGCAAAGGTGATATTAAACTAAACAGTAAATTCGGTATTGTAAATCATCACACTTAATAGTTAATAGCTATTTCATCTAAGAGACGCAGAGAGTAGAAAGTATTGAATAAAACACACCCATCTATATATATGTATATTTGATCCAAAGCAGATGTGTTGTATTTGTGGTGGTGATTGGAATACAGCAACAATATCCATCCTATAATCTTGCAATTTTGCAGCCAAACAGAGCTGTGGGACCTCGGAAGCAGCCAAGCTGTGAGTAATGCAGTTTACAAGAAGGTGGAAAAACAAAGGATTAAAGCTGCCAGTTGAAAGCCCTGTCCAGAGTTGTCCCTCCATATATCAGGGAAGCACATTGTTAATGCACGTTTACAAGCGCTGTCCTCTAACCCATTTCCCACCGGCTGCCATTTTTTCACCGATCAAAATGCCATGTGACGCATCTACACAAAACAAGGTTTACATGAATGGTTATGCTTAGTTTTTAGAGGCTACCGTTTGCGTAATAGTTTGCAGTCTCTCTTGTTAGGCATGATAATAATATTTAACGTATTTGAATTTACTAGGTAAATGTTTTCATCCACCTACATCTACTGAACTGATTGTCTTTTGCTGTAAAATTGCTAGAACCTATGCCAGTTTTTCCAGGTGTTTGAAGTGGAAGGGATTAGTGTCTGTTGACCCGATGCTGGCTGGTTTACTCAAACCTGTCCTGCTCGTAGATGTCTTGTGCTGGAGTAAAGCCAGGTGAACAGAAACTCGCTTCCTGTGATGGGCCTCAAATTAATCAGAACCTGCTGGATTTATATAAGGATAAAGTATCAGCATACAGTTCTACAGTTTGGTTGGTTTCATATTTTGTGTTTGTTTTGTAAAACATGACGCCAACAGGAAGTAGGGTAAATACAGCAGAGGACAATGTTCCAACAGGATTACAGTGCTGAACAAGTGAACAGGTTTGAAACTTAATACTCTAGTCATTTTCTCTAGTGATTGTTGAGGGTGAATCTGGACATTGAGTTTGTGCATATTGCCAGAGCTATACTGGACTAGTCTGGTACTGCCTAAGTTTGTACTTTGGAGCCATCTGCTAGCTATGACTTTAGTACATATCTTTAGCTGATGCAGTACAACACTCACATTTTTTCACGTTAACAGTTTATAGCTGTGTCATGCATTTAACCACCACTGTTTTCCCACACTTTCAAATACCAAAACATGTGAACCGGCTACTAAATCAATAGACTGCTGTAATCTATATAATCAAATTGTAATATTCATTAGGCATTTTATGATATTTAAAAAGTTTTTTAAAAAGTATTTTTAAATGTTTTTGCCAAATAGGTGAATTAGATGAGCTGAACTACAATTCACTAAGCTGTGGTGAAAGGGTTATTCGTAGGTCCATGCGCGTGGACCCTTGTTAGTGCTGTTGCACTGAGTGTCGTGTGCAGGGAAAGCCTGGAAACAGACCCCAAGCGTGGCGCCTGGAGGCGTTGAGATCTAGGAGGATATGAGAAGACGAAAATATTACCATTCTGTGGGAAGCCGCTGTAATTACAGATCTTTGTGGGCAGAAAACAATGTCCTCACAAAGGAATGTCGGACAAATAGAGAGCGACGTGAAGGGTTTGACTGAGGCTGGTGAAGCACTGGGCTTCCCTGCTTTCAGGCTGGAAATGTGGAAATGCCATTTCCTCGGGGGAGACTGGTTAATATAGAATTCTTTTATATCACATTTTTCTGCTGAAAACCTGGACTGTTCCTAATGACTAATGAGGTTGGCCGTTGGTCTTTCTAGTTACTTCAGCATATGCTTATTTAATGGGGTTTTACTCCAAAATTCAGATCTTTGTACTTTAACAGACGATGGGCGGTCACCCGCTTCTTTGTAACGGAAGTAGAAACCAAGACCAGTATGATGTAACATAATATTTATGCGCTGAATAGTGCGACAGAGCGTATGCCAATTAAGAGGGAAATTATGAGGTGCATTGACTTTTCTTAAACCAGATATAAAGTGGATTTAATGAACCCCAGTGAGGTGCTTGAGTGAGGCTGAAAGGGGATCTGTGACACAGGCATGTAGAAAGCAGGCAGGGAAGAAAAACACTCTATGGAAGCAAAAAATCAGTATCAACACTATTTTTGTGTGATCTTATCATACCTTTTCATCAGTCTATTGCAACTGGAGCAGACCCCTAGAACACACAAGGCAGTCACAAAAACAGCATTGGCTTTCACGGGCCCTTATGGCCGTTGAATTTCAATCAACTCCAACCTTACACAAGTGTACTTCAGTCACCCTTACAGTTTTTGGTGGGCCGCGACTTCAAGGTTCTGCCTGACACTGCACATTGTTTGTGGCACAAAGAACGTTTGCCGATGGGCCATGTGAAGAGAACTCCAGTGCTACTGTGAAACGGTGCCCTTTTCTTCACCGAGGCCCTACAACTTAACACCATTCATCCCAATATAAATGATCAATGTGTTATTTTCTTAATATAATTTTAAATATAGCCAGTGGTCTTTTTGTGTAATGCACCCCTCTCACATTTTTTTTCCATAAGTATATATATAAGTATATAAAGCAAACATTCTTGCAAAATAAGAACATTTGTGAAATTGAATTGCATGTAAATGCAGTTATTTGTCTGTGATGAAATTTAACAATTCCTACTACCTTTTTTCTCCTGCAGTGGAAAAAATAGAAGGAAACCATTGAAATTTAAAATGAATTGCTATTTGTTCAATATAAATTTACAAATTAAAATGATCTACAGCATGAGTATGACATTGATCCCTGTTTTATGGGAAACTGCACTCAACAAAGATTAGACTCGATAAGGCACGTTTTGATAACAGATAAATACTGTTATATAATGTAATATTTAATCTTTCTTTCTTAATAGGTAAAGTTGTTGAAAACAAAAAAAACTATTAGTTTGTGGAATCAACAGAACACAACGAAAAACACGACGTGCCTTTTCTGTCCCCAAAGTAAAGTATATTTTGTACTTGCTGGCGTTCTTACTTGTACTTACTGTCATTTGAACCAAGATGCATTGAAAATATTGTTTTGTTATGACAATTCACAGAAAACACTTACTGTGTCCTGCGTATAGATTTTTCGTAATATATTTAGTTTCCTGTGATGTCCTGGCCTGGAATGCGGACGTGAAATATAAACTGCAATCCTCTGGACCAACTCATTAAGACATGTTATATTTTCCCGATGAAATCCGTCAGATTCCAGTAAGAAACGGCAAAGTCAATGAAGACTGAAAATTTTACTTAGTCAGTCTCTCTGTTCCCACTCAGGTTTAGTCAAAGGGAACGGTATTTTCTCTGTGAGAATTCCGTCAATGACACCCCATGCTAAGTAGCTTAATTGGTACAGTGTTCGTGTCTACGGGGCAAAGGAGAGGAGACCCGTTCTTGTCTTAACTTTTGAATCTCCCCAATGGGGAGTGTTACTCGTTTTTAATTCAGACTTTTCCAGCTCGTCTTCTTCCTGAACACCAGGGCTTCATTAATATAGCAGTTGTTTTTTTGACACTTTAAAAAAGTTCCCCTTTTAGAGCATTTGGTTCATTAAATTTGCCACAGATTTCCAGAGAAGAAAACCCCGATCAATAAAGGCCGACTAGAGAGGGACGTGTGAAAACGGCCGCAGAATGGCGGTTGGAGAGATGAAAGTGACGTCCCCATCACGGGTCTCGGGGCCTGATGACCAGAGCCCCGGCCCGCCTGAATAATCTGAATAGCCCATCATTTCTTTACATCTTTTCACTCTCCTCTCCCTGACTGCTGGAACTCTTCATTCGGCACAATGGCAAATGCACTAAAACTTTTTTTTCTTATGCTAATGGACACGACCAGGCACTCCGAAAAAAACTCACTTCCCCCAACTTCTTTTCTTGAGGACTTAAATTGGCCATTTAGAGCGGTCCCTGCACTGTTTTCTCACTCTTCTTCCCTTTTCCCCTTTAAAAGACGTTTTTTTTACACTCGAGAAATATATCTTGATCGTGTTCAGATCGCTTCGTTCTCTGTGTTGATAGATTAATCTCTGGTTACTTAAGAGTCGATCTTGCCATACACAGTTTTAATTGTGCCATTGGGTTGTGGTAATTGTAAATAAAGGTTCTGGTATGCACATGTAATCTCTTATCCAAATTAAAGCAAGGGCAACATAAACACAAACAAAAATTAAATAAAATGCAGACGCGCGCTGAGATCCTTTTTCACTTTTTAAAAGGGATTTAGCAAATGCATACAATCCAAACATACACGTTGTGCTAGATTGGGATCATTACAATTCTTTAAAAACAAAGTAAATAAAGCAGCACGAGCGCAACAAAAAAAAAAAAAAAAACGCATGAAGTGTTGGATGATTTATATATATATATATATATATATATATATATATATATATACACACATACACGGAGTGTCAACAAACCGCTAGCAACCCCACAAACTTTTTTACAATTAGCATACTGTCTTGCTGACACAATAGATCAAGCTTAAAATTTAAATCGTCTGTACTACAAAAAAGTATAAATAATTGTGTACATCTTTATTTACCTAATGCAAGTGGTTCATTGTCGGGTGTAAATGTAGCGGTTAGTGGAGAGCACCCTTCACTGCGCTTTAAAACTGTCCGGCATCGTTTTATATATTTATTTATGATATACAGAGAATAATTTAATCGGGTTTATGAGATTAAAAAGTCATTTAGAAAACGCACCATGCACTCTGTATATTCACGTATCAGTATATAATTATGAAATGCAATAGCTATTTAAACTTTATTATAAATTAAATGTTAAGAAACCTCTAAATTCAACTTTGTGTGCATTTAACCCTACAGCCAAAGTAATTGCTACAAGAGCGCAATCGTGTTCTATACGCTTCCTGTAATTTAAATGGTGATTGTTTACGGTGCACCAAATGGGAAAGCATTTTAATCTGTAAAATATGTTAATAATTCGAAGAAGGAAATGTATTGGGTGCTTTTAATCCA
The DNA here is from genome assembly GCA_025775065.1 of Hiodon alosoides. Classification (NCBI taxonomy): domain Eukaryota; kingdom Metazoa; phylum Chordata; class Actinopteri; order Hiodontiformes; family Hiodontidae; genus Hiodon; species Hiodon alosoides. Next base: position 8,573 of record JAOYSI010066358.1, on the reverse strand, counting down.
GCGAATCACTTAGAAAACTTTGGGAGCACAAACCTCTAATGGGATTGGCGCCCAAGACCTTTTTGATCAGATCTCTTCGCATATGGATCAAGTTGCAGCACGGAATTTTTCAGATTCCAATGTCAAATTACTTGAAAGTGCAAAAAAGATTTGAGAAGTATAGCCCCGGGCTTCACTTCTACATTAACACTTATGGATCAGTTTAATGCAACACGCACATAAACAACTGCTCAGTTTGTAAATTATGATATATTAAATGCAAAATCACTATTATGGCTGACCATTTTCATTTAGATGGAAAAATAATTCTGATGTATGACTTAAAAGACCATAAACCAGTTATAACTGTTAACATTATAATTTTACTTTATCTTGATAAATAATATCAATTGGAATATTAACACAAATTAACTAGAGAAGTGTCCAGTTTACCTACCTCTGTGAAGAAATGCAATGTCGGTATATTAATGTGACCCTAATGAGTTCCTCGGTTCAGGTTTTCCAAGGAATCTTCAACTATTGACTTTAAAAACGATCGATGATCTTCTTTACGGGATACTCTCTCGGTCAAAAAGCAACAAGACACATTTCCTCTGGAACGCTAGACAATCCATGTACTTTTAAATAAAAAGTACGGTTTTCTTTTTTTAAAAGCACAGACTAACAAAGTTCATGGCAGCCTTGCCTCTCAGCGATCCCTCAGAAAGTTCAGCAGAGCGCACTTGGTGTGTTTAGTTAAGTTTTACAATCCATGATCTTGAAACGGCAAAGTTTTCTAATCCCTCCATCAATAAGAAAAACAACTTGCATGGTATGTCTTAACAGACCGTAAAGTTGGAAAACAAAACCAGAGAAGAGTTTGTTTTTTTACTGTTGTTCTTAGACATGCAGTAGTGCGATCTCGAAGATGATCTGTTTTCAATCCGATCCCCTCTTTCTCTACTTCTCCCCCTCTGTCTCTCACTCCGCTCCACTTCCCCAGTGATTTCAACCATTTGCTACACCAGATGGGCCGGGCTATCTTAATTCAGCAGCGAGGCTAGGGGAAAACTTAGATAAAGTTTCATGATTCTTTGATTTCAGGGGATTTGGATATGAGCACGAACAAAGAGTTGATCCCGTTGTAAACATAGCTCCGTTGCCTTGCCCTTATCTGATTTTTATTTTCATGGTAAATGTTTGTTTATTTATCATTATGTAAATTATATAAAACATTTTACGCAGAACTAATAATAAGAATCTTTGAACTGTATTTTAGTCGGTTTAAAAAAAAATTATATATGTGATGTTAGACATTATATACGACTACTAAATCGGAATTTATAAGAATGTATATAAACCAGATAAGGTATTAGACCAATAGGGATTAACTATGTATTGTCTACAGAAGCCGAAATTCGTATACGACCCAAAAAGACCGATCATTTTAAGCATTTTTCTTAAGCAATATTTAAAGTAGTAAAGTTTTTCAAATCTGCCCACTATTAAGCCTATTAATTACCGATGGTGTGAAACATGGCCGTGCAGTGTAAGTGGTTATAAATAGGTTAAAACCTGCGTTGCAGTTATTTTCTGTTCTTTGCTGTGATGCGAATTGGCATTGTCATTGTCAAACTCCTTAGCAGACTATAGATTTAAAAAAAATCTACAGGCAGAATAGTGTTTTAGGCTAAAAGCCTCAAATTGGTGTTTTAGGTCATAACCCACAATATTTGCGATTTAAGTAGGATACAACCCTTGCATTGGTTCTTTTGTTGTCTTAGAAACAGATTTTCATATGCACAACAGACAAATAAACAGTCACCCATTTAGTTGTAAGTATAGTTTTGGATTCATTAGTTTTCTCAAAACAAATACTGTTGCCATTTACTTTAACGCAAATTACTATCATTACATAAATCCTAAGTATAGTCAGATCTTTATTGTTTATGTTTTTAGCATAATCGTAGTAATAAGCACATAGTGGAGGGGTGATGTTAGCGTATTTAGGAAAAGGTTTATACTCATGTATCAAGGCACCGATATCAACATTAGCCAGGATTGGTACTTATGTTTCTTATTTTTAAACAGTGCAGGTGTGCAGCGATTTGTAGTTGGCCGAGTTGAATACTGCTAAATACTGATACTCCTGACTCCAACTGATCTTTAATGAAATGTTCCTGCAGTTTTATATGAAGTGTTTCTTAAAGTTAATTTATTTGTTAATTCCAACATCATTTTGGAAACACAAGTGTTACTTGTGACGTTCATTTTTATATTTTTTATCACACTGGATTGATTGAGGCACACGAAATTAATGCGAAACAGTGACATCTGGTTGAGAATGAAAGTATTTAGAAAAAAAATAATTTAAAATGTGGCTAGTTATCGAAAGGATTTGTGATAAAGAATTTAGTGACCGAGAAAATTATAGAATGACACATTCGTTTATATATGTTAATAAAAATTTGACAATTATTTTAATGCAATTTGAGGCCGATTTTTTTGGAGAAAAATAAATCAAAATCTTTTTGAGGGCGATGTTATACAGTTTAGAAATACTTTTCAAGTTCGGTAGCAAGTGTACTGCTTGCAAAAGCTTCAGGTGTTTATTATTGCTGGGGCAGTTGAGAGACATGCCCTCTGAACATCAATGGGACTTTTTTAGGAAGAAAATGTGTCGGGTGAGTTGTGTGGAGTAAAGAGCGCTTCCGCCTGAACTGGGCCTCTGCAGCGCTACTCAAACTTGGATCCCTCATTAGTCCTACCCCAGTGCCTTCTCACACTGGGACTGCCCAGCGATACCACGGAGTAAACCACGGAGTCAGTAAGGCCTGCTCAGTTTCAATTGTTGTGCCCCTTTGTACAGATGCTCTTTGTCCCTAGTAGGGGGGAGGTGAGATCCCAGAGCCCATCTCAGGTGTTAATTCACACTCAGAATGAGGCGTTGTGTTGTGCAGAGCAGGTTTAATGCCTAAACTTGTTTTTATAGGCTGGTACACCAGTGTCAGGACATTTGCCTTGTTCTTGTGCCAGCAGGTCCTAAAAGCAGGAATTTTAACGAGAGTGTTGGAGTCCTGTTCATAAAAAAAACACCGGTTCTTTGACCAGAGGGGCACTACGAAATGTAGGCGTGGTCACAAAGTCAAAGCGAGGGGCCTTACGGGCCTCCCCTGATTTTAATTGTGAGATCATGGCTCTTAGATTTTTCCACATGATCTCATGCATTCTTTCAACAGCATACAATCTTCTCTGCACAGATGGATCCAATGTAATTAAGGTGAAGTGGTCGGGACTTTCCCATATAGAAGTAAAGCCATTGTTTTTTCATGTTTTCTTACGTTTATTTTCTGTTGTTTCTAAAGCTCAATCATATTTAAGACCAGACCAACGTGTTTAAACAGCAATGTATTCCCTCGATTGGTAACCCGTCGACGGCCTGTTTGTGTGCTACCAGCAAACATGTCATCAGTGACATCAGCTCTGTCCAATACAATGACTGGGCGAAATGTAAGGGTGGTCATTGCATGACCAGATAGTGCCCCTGCTCTCGTCCAAAGGTACTTTATAGAGATGAGAAAGTTACAACTCACAGTTTGCTGCATCCTGGACTGACTTAGGGGGAAGAGTGCTGTCACTCACACCCCCTACTGCCCATAGGAAGGTACAGCGCCTTAAAGATCTAGCCAGTTCATCAGGGACACATTACATTTTTTTACCTTTTAATCATAGTTTGGGTGTCAAAAAGTGCAGTTTTAAGTACCAAGATACAGTGTTCTATTGTAAAGTGCCACAAGAAGGTACACAGACAAGCACTACTAGGGAGATATTCAGCTCATAGATCGGGTCTACTAACACAAGCTGACTACAGTACACCCAAAAATCAAAAAAGCTAATTAATCTGGATTGGATAAATGGCTCTGGATCCATATCTGTTAAAATGTCTGGAACTTTAGAAGGATCATTTAGGAAAAATAAATACATTTATCATTATATCGGGGAATGGCAAAATTACAGGAAATATGAAGATAAAATAAAACGCTCTTCTCCTATTAATAAAACGCTATGCTCCGATTTCGCTTACAGTGAGATTTCCCTGAAACTCATCTGGAGAGACTACATTTATTCCAGTACGAGTGTCACGGATCCTTCGGACCCACCTACCAATTCCACTCAACTCTTTCACTCTCCGGAGTACTGATCACCCACACCTGTCACCTATAATTACATTAATCAGCTCCTCTATGTAAGTCTCACTCTCCCTCCATTCAGTGTCTGGTCTCAACTTTGTGTACAGACTCGCGTACCGCTATCTCCAACGACTCCTGGCACCATCTCCACTCCAAAGACAGTTATCTTCCATATCCGTGTCAGTATTCCGTACGTAAGCTTTTCTCCATTTTACCGAGGGCCGTCACATTATTACTTACCTGCTGTCTCTGTTTTGTGTTCGCGTGTCAATAAATACCTGCTTGGTTTCAAACAACGTCTGCGAGTCGGAGTATACGTGACAGCGAATACCTTGATATCACTCAGGCTTTGGTTCAATGGTGGCTTCACCTCTCCCTGGCTTGTTCTTAATGCTGTTGTAACACAAACAGGATGTTGATCAATGAGTTGTCAACCTCGCACCCGAGCGCATGTGGAGTTCTGGCTCTTCGTACTTTGCGTGGCTGCTGATTCTTTCCAAGAGCTTTCATCCCTCGACTGACACTATTGTGAATTTCCTTCCTTCTCGTTCGTAACCACAGGAATTTAGTGACCCTTAATCTGTTGTCCTTAGTGTCAGAACTAACTGTAAAATACATATATGTTGTTTTTTGGCCTTATTCACACTGCTGTCCACTGATTGTATTGTTATACTGGATGTGTGATTTGAGATGTTTCACAAAACCCAGCTGCTAAAGAGAAATTTTTATTCATTTTTTTTAAACTAAAGAAAAATATTTGTTAATGCTCTTTATTGATTTAAGGAGGGTGTTATAATGTAAAATGAACCTCAGATCTTTTTCCATGTGCTTGGGTATATAGGCTGCTCTGCCTGTATCTGTATCTAATGGGGGGGGGGCGTTCCAGTATGATTGACACACAAAAAGAAAGTGACCCCAGTAATTTAAAAACAAATGCAACAAAAGAGTGTAAGTATCCAAGGAAGCAGTAGGGAATTGGCCTAATAAAAGTCTCTACTGGACCCAAACCATAACTGTGCAAGAGATTGTATCAATGGCATAATTTATATAGGATCACTAAAAGAAAATGTTCCTCAGAAACACAAACAGGTTTTAGGAGTACATTAATCACTCTTTTCACAAAAGATTCCTCACACACAACCACACCACATGACGACCCACTCATTAAGGCCACACGTTTATTTGTTATCAATTAGTCACACTACAAACCAGGTCCTACATAAATGCTGAATACAAAACCGCACCACCTCTGGCAAGGTTCTCCCAGATTGCATGTCCTCAACACACCCCTCCCACCCACCGAGATGGTAACAACCCAATTGTAGGCGAAGTATATTACAATAGAAACTGCATCGATGCAGTTTGAGAGTTAATAACGGATATCTTAAAACAAAATATACTGATTAAATATGATTAACATGTGTATGTATGTAAATAACCTCAATGCATGGTGTGTTCTGTAAGCTTAGGCCTATGTGGGATTGTCTTGGGAATTTCCGGTTTGACCGTGTTGGTGTATCGCACAACACATAGATGCTCATAAAACAGGTAGCATTGTTCTTTCCTTCCTTCCTTAACACAAGGGGTAAAGTCCGCAATAAATAACCAAACTCTTTAAAAAGATACCGGCCTCTGCATTCGTTCACTTCGCCGTTACAATCAGCTTACATCCTTCTCTACGACTCCCTTGTGCAGCCAATTTACATCTTTTAAAAGACCTTCAGTCAGGTCTACAATTGCTATAATATTGTTTTACTAAATTTTCATCTAGTGAGGAGATATTTGCTACAATATGTTCCACAATGTATTATGAACGTTTTATTTTTTCAGTATCTTTCAAGAAGGGAGGTATTGGTTCCCTTTGTGTGACCTGTTGGCTATTTTTGGAATTAAGCAAGTTAGATAGGTTGAGTTGAGTGATCGTTTGAGTAAAAAGTAGAATAGAGTATGAACATTGTCTTGTTTAGTGCAATACTGCTATCTAGTGGCGACAAATAGCTAATACAGTGTGTTTTTTAAATTATCCTCTAGAAGTGCCCCAGGATTTGCGAGCATAAATATTTACAAACTTCATAAAAATATTGTTCTATTTGGATGCTTAAGTGTTAAAGACTATTTTCAGTTTTCCTCAAATTGACTTACATTGTTTCTACTGCCATAGTTACAACCCAAAGTTTAGGTGTTTGGTTTGATCAATCGTTTCTTCACAAAAGTTAACCCTTAAGTTTTGGTGTGGCAGTAATAATTGTAAACACCAATATTCTTGTATAATTATGACAGGCACATCAGTATATGGAATTTTTAAAGTTAAGATTTCTTAATCTTTCTCTTCTTGGGTGTAACATTGTCTACTGGACACATGCTGAATGATCTCTGACCTTTAATATTCGTAGACTTCCTGGTGAGTCCTCTTTGAGAAAGTATGCATTCAATCAGATACGCTGCTTGCATAAATAATACCTAATTCTAACTTAACCCCTCTGACCCCCATCATTTCTTAATAAACTGCCATAAAGCCCTATACTCAGCCATTTATTGAGATGTTATCTGAGTGATTCCCAGTATTTAAACAGATAATGCGAGATATGCAAGATAAATTTGTCACGCTAAAATATTTTAGTGACATATGGTTTTTATAGGTTGTAAGGCAACCATGCTGACATAACAATTGATCAAAAACACATCACTGTGAAGGCATAAAACTGAGGCTAAATTGGCATGGAATGTGTGAGCTTTGAATGACTGCAAAAGTAAAAAATGCCAAATTAATGCTTTAATTTCATAGCGATGCATCACTTAATTAATTATATATAACTATGTACGGTATGCTATTTCTGAGAGAGAGACCTTTATAAAGGTCTGTTTAAAATATCATTTATTTATACTAAATTCATCTAATGATTCAGTCAAAGACATGGAAGCGAATGATAAAATTGTTATTTTTTTCCACACACATAACTTGAGATTTAGCAGTTGTTCCAGTGAAAATGATTGTTAATAAATGTTAAAATCATGAGGCCACAGGAGGTCTGATGTGTGCCTTTCATGTCAACGAAGACCAGGTATGAAGGGATTCACTAGCAGTCCCTTTGGCCTACAGTTTCACCCTTCCTGAGCTTTCAGAAACGTTTGGTGACTCCACTTCTAGTTGCAAAGTCAATGACCAGACTTGGATGAGAACCTGTTGAATTCACACCAAATTGCGCCAAATCTCTGGCCGTCTCTGTTAAATGGGTGTAGATATTCGCCATAGATCCATTTTGAGGTCCTTTGTTGTAATCAGCCGCTTCCTGCCCGCTCTCAGGGAACCCGTGATGTGGACTCTGATCTGACACACTGATCGTTCCAGGGGCAGTTGGATTCGTCAGCCCTTTACCGTTCTCTGACTCAAACCCTTCTCCGGCACAGATGTTAACATCAGTTTCAGCTCATGTTGGGAGCCACCATGATGAGCAGATGAAGTCATTTTGCAGTGTAGTGACCTGGTGTGTATGTGGATGAACCGGGTTTGTGCTTCCCTTTAGAGGAGGCCCAGTGTGCAGCAGCGCTGTGATTGGCCCAGTGTGCAGCATCGCTGTGATTGGCCCAGTGTGCAGCATCGCTGTGATTGGCCCAGTGTGCAGCATCGCTGTGATTGACCCAGTGTGCAGCAGCGCTGTGATTGGCCCAGTGTGCAGCATCGCTGTGATTGGCCGGGTGTGCAGCATCGCAGTGATTGACCCAGTGTGCAGCAGCGCTGTGATTGACCCAGTGTGCAGCAGCGCTGGGATTGGCCGGGTGTGCAGCAGCGCAGTGATTGACCCAGTGTGCAGCAGCACAGAGGCTTCTGGGTCCCGGCGGGTTTTCCTTCTCCCGCAGGACGTGTAGGGCTCTGTGAGGGCCTCACTGTCTTACTGAAAAAGGAATACATTAGACTGTCAGAAGTCCAGTGACATTAGGTAGCTGACGCACAAGTGGATACAGTAAGCAGTAATTTGAGGGGGTGGTTGGGAAGGAAAGGTTTTCATAGACATAGTGTGAAGTTACTGAATGGTGGGCACTGCCTCAGAGGGACAAGCCCTTCATTTCTATCTGCCACTGCGAAGGGGACGAGAGAGACTAAAATTAGGGTTAGTTGGCCTATGTAAACAGCACTGCAACGAACAGTGCGACATCTTCTGCCGGTCATTGTGTACCTGCCGTGGGTAAATGTAAACAAAAATGCCTTATCGTGATCTCAAATCAGTTTTCTTCAGTAAAGGGTGCAGTTACTCAATATGGACTCCAGGAGGAGATACTATAATACATTTCGGTTGTGCGGAGGGCGTGTGAATTATGCTTGACTTTATTTTTGATTTTGATTTTATGGAAACACAAAATTATGATTTGAGTTATTTATGTACACACACATATATATATAGATAC
>JAOYSI010066347.1:0-22950 GCA_025775065.1 Hiodon alosoides | reverse complement strand
AATTCTGAGCGGTTATGCTAAATCATGTGAAAATACAATTTTATGAATGGGGTCTGCTATGACAGTTCTGCAGACAGAGGTTGGTGTGTTCTCCTTTTGTCCAGGTTTCTCTCCTGATTGCATTCCTGGTCTTTCGAACACTAATATGGTGTCTATAAATTGAAGAGGGAGATATAAATGAATGTAAAAGGGCTTTTCTAAGTTCATAAGTTTAGTGTCTGCAATGCATCGTATAATTTATGCGCCATTTGTGTGTGCAAGTCTGAATGTGCTGTAATTTTGCTGCTCAGATTTCCCTTGATTCTTAATTAGCATTAGTCTTATCAACTGCTGCGCTAATTGAGAGTCTATTAAATTCCCATCAATGCCGCTCAAAATTAGTGCTAACAGCATGGCAGCATGAATTAGCTCAGATGCAAAGATCTTAAAACCTGCGCCTAGAGAGATGAGGGGGGAAATAAGACTGCGTTGCGTGCTAACTGAGAAAAACCGTTCAGTCAGTCATGCCCCGTAAAGCAACGTTTTTTCGTTTTATCATGGGAGGTTTTCTGGCATGTACGTCTTCCCTTTGATCTGCATTTGTAAAGACAGTATTTCTAATGCATTCATGGCGACGGGCTGGTGCGCGTGCGTACAGAACAGGAGCCAGTGAAACTGGTTCAGATCCATTTATTTATTGACATGATGGTCCTTTCCAAAAAAACAAAACCGCGATGAGATATTGATGTTGAGCACATAAGATAAAAAAACCAACAAAAAAAAAGTGTAAAGCCATTTTTAGACTCCCCTTCACAAGAGAAAGGGACAACAATAAGACACTGGAGACAAATCGGAGTGGCTGAGCGATGTCTCTTCCATTTAAAACCATAAACAGGAAGCAGGAGCCACGCGCAGTCCTCCACTCAGTGACCGACGTAAACGCGGAGAGGAGGGTAGGAACATTTCAAGAGTGACACTCAGTCACAGACACTGCATTCCCAAGGTACATCAGAAACTGTAAACATGAAAATATGTCTTTTGTATATACATATTTGCTTCTCTAACCCTAACTCTAAGTCCTAACCCTAACCCTAACCCTAAACCCTAACCCTTTACTTCCTGTCGATCCTGCGCACACAAATCTGTGTCTGTGCAACCCTTTGACCCTCTGACCTCTGAAAACTAACGACGAACCCCACAGACGGAAGGGCTATAGTGTTCCAAGGGTCGGTGAAACCAGACACCCTCAGATATCAGATCAGGAGGGATTTGAGTGGAAGGAGTACGTGCAGCCATTTAGGAAATTAACACAAAACAATATTTTAAGAAGACTAAACCAAACTCAATCAAAAGGATCCATGTTCTAAGAATTAGTTAACTTAGAGAGTAGACGTTTCACAGTCGTCAACAAGGCTTTGTATGGAGAAGGCAAGCCGTTTTAAGGAGGCAAGGCAGAGAGCTTGCAAAACCAGGTCAAAATGGTGCACAGTTAGCCGCTTAACCGTTTACTGTGCGGTGCTGAACAGCCGTGACCACTTACTTATAGTCAAATCAATAAAAAAACACCCCTGGGGAGATGAGACAAAGCTCCTAGCAGTCTTGCTGCTTTACGCACTTTGGACAAGAAAGGGCACTGGTCAGCACTGGTCAGCACGGCAAGGTGCTGGAAAAAAGTTTAAGGCAGTTAACCGAACTGCTCCAGAATCTCTCGTCCCGGTAGCTGAACTTCAAGTTAAGGTTTGCCCGCGACTGTAGAAAACAGCGCTCCTTCCAAGACACGTAATGGCTGCCAACCTGCATGCTTTAAAGATGGTCAGCTTTGTTTCGGGTGCAAATTGTCAAGGTGGGTGCAAAATGTCGAGAAGATCTACGTGTCTGTTTCAGGTCTGGTGAGATTGGGATGAAGAAAAAACGGCTGAAACAATCGCCTCCTATACAGTGAAGCAATCGTCATTGTTTTCTCAAGGACAGTACAGACATGTCCGTGTGTGCGTGTGAATAGCTAAGCTACATAGTGAGCGAGGGAAAACCCACCACCAGGCGGCGCAATTCCTGATGCCTGGTTAAAATATAATCTGAGTGGAACAATCTGACCATTTTAACTTTAAAAAAGAACAATAAAAAAAACCAGTCATTTATGTACTATGGCATAGATTACTGATAGCACTGCGAGGTCAGAGAGTCAACAGGATAATTCACACATACATCTCAGAGATAATATCCCATGTGATTTCCTTTAACTGTTCACAACCACTACAGTACGCACGTATAATATAATATGCAGAAAAAAAGGCCCAAGGCATTTTAGTCATGTGCTGATGAAATGTAGTGATTTTCATGAGAATTTTGTTTTTCCACAGAAGGGTCCGAGATAGTCGTCTCATTCTCGTCATGTCTCAACTTCCCAAATACAAGAGAAGATAATCGTCACGAAACGCGTCCGTCCTGCAGCGACGAGGAGAGTTAAAGTTCTGCCTGTGATGAATAATCTGACGCCACTAGATGGTTCTGCTTTGTCCTGCTCTATGCAGAGCGTGGCCCCCACACCAAACTTTGCCCGTCCGTGATATCTGAAGTACCTATAGAACCATGAGGTTTCATTGGGATATTCAATTTTCACTGTATCAGGAAAACACAGAGGGAAATACGGAGAAAGACAGCATATGCAAGCAAGGATTGTTGTGGATTCCTCCAGGTCCGATAGCCAGCGCTAGCGTTCGGGCGAGAGTCTCGGCGGGCGGATGGATTCCGGTGCTAGCCCTTCGTTACCCTTTGAGAAAGCATCGTTGTCCGTTCGTACCCCTTTCTCGGCTGAGCGCCAGGGTCGGCAACGTAAGCACCCAGTGGACGTCACCACTGGCGTGGGTTTTGGGCAAGAGTTGCTCCAAAAAGTGCTGGACCCAAGAACCCCACTGAAGATTTTTTACATTTTCAAGCACATCCATTTAAGCAAGGATGACTTTTTTGTCAGCATGATAACTAAGGTAGTTACAAAAAGGGTTGCAGACTATTGTTTTCTTTCCACTTTACCCTTGAAGTCTCATTAACAAACAGACAGTCCCATATGATTCCTTTTCAGCGTGGTTTGGACTCGTGTCTTTCTCTGCGACCGATATATTTCGCTTCTAAAATGCACCCTGGCTCTCCTTGGCTCGGCTCGGCTGACCCACGGCGTAGCCCTTGGCGAGGTTAGTAAACCGACGCCTATCAATCAATGAAATGATGGAGGGAGAAAAACTATGATGGTGGACAAACCCTCAGGCTTGCTCAACAAACAAACAGAGCTGTGCACCAAAAAAAGAAGGAGAAAAAGAGGTAATTAGAGAAGCTATAATTAAAGGCGGTTAAAAAACATTGCAGAGAAAGTTTGGCCCCTGTTTTGAGACTCAACAGTCGTAGCTCACTCCAGATCAATGCAAGAGTAGAAAAAAGATTCAAATAAAATAATACTAATAAAAAAATGATTAAAACCAAAAATTAAAATAAGATAGTCTTCTTTGGAGAGAAAGTTTTTGGTTCAGGTGTCTGTTCTCTTCAGAAATAAGATGTTCAAAGGAGTTTGAAAAATAAAATAAAATAAGTCCACATAAATAAATTATTTTAAAAAAAGGAAGTCATAAGCATTTAAACGCTAGCAGGTTTAACTGGGGCTTTTACAGGCGTGCAGGGTGGGAGTAAGATCTAGATCAACCAAAAACCTGGTTTGATGAAGGATGATGCAGAGCATCATGGGAAGTGCCCAAGCTAAAAAAACCTTTCCCCTGTACAGACACACTGAGCAGATTCGGGGGGGGGGCGAAGGGGTGGAAGGTAACACGCCTCTCCCCCCTCATGGGACGGGGTGGAGTCGGGGGTTGGGGGGTGGGTGGTGGTCAAAGGCCGGCTCCCCTCCTGAGAAACAGAAGGGAGAAGGCTCTGGCCGCAGTCAGCAAGATCACGTTAAGACACCACCCGGTCTGTCGGGAGGCTAAAGGAGTCTTCAGACCCACTCCTGCATGGAGCGCTTGCAGTACAGTATGTGGCGGGGGGTGCCCTTCCGCTTGAACTGAAAGATGGTGCAGACCAGCACCAGCAGGCAGAGAGCCAAGATGCAGGGGATGACGATGCCGATGGCCTTGATGGTGCTGGACGTGTTGTCCAACTTGATGACCACGTCCACGTCCTCCTCTTCGGGCGGGGAGTGGCGCTCGCGATCTGGGTCCACCGAGTTGTCGCAGCCCATGAAGTCCATCAGGATGGAGCGGGGGTAGCCGGGTTCGACCCGGAGCTTCTGGTTGTTGAACTTCCAATATTCCTTGCCCTTGTAGAAGTAGGTGAAACCTGTAGAGGAAACACAGAGAGGACCTCCAGTAAGGAGACCGGTTTCATACTCTCAGTACTCCACAGTACTTTTTTTAAGTTCGGGTGAACGTGGCAGAAGCCCGGAGTTCTTTGCCCGAGGCGCAGAAACCGCACAAAGAGGCGAGCTATTCTAGTCCTGGCAAATCTGGCTGCGTCTCAAGCCGTTGGGATGTTCCTTACAGTTTCTGTTCTCTACCCGTTGGGATGCTCCTTGCTCTTCACGCATGTTTATTGATTCCTGCGCGCTCCTTGGTGAGCGTCCAGGAGTAGCAGCACAAACGGGTTCTAGATCACTGGAGCAGGTCCGTTGTTTACGACTCAGGCCAGACCACATCAGTCAGACGCCCTTTTTTCCCATCCTCTCTGAGCCGACTAACCCAGAATGACTTACAGTGTTTACCATTCCACACGGCGCACATTCTTCAGCCCTGCTTAGACAGACAAATTTTTCAACCGGAGCTGCTGAGGTAAAATCAATCACTCCAGGGAGGGTGTAGCCAAGGCGACCTGCCTGAGGTTTCAGATCGGTAGCACTGGGTATGTCGTCAGCGTAATGGCCATTTCGTGAACCCTGCTGGAAGGCAGTGAATGCGACAGATACGATATGAAGAGACAGTAATAGCCTGTGCGTGACATTTGGTAAGGCTAGACGTGCAGAGTCTACCTGGACCCTGTAGCGTCATGATGTCCCGAGTCCAAGCTGCATCTGATAGAAGCTCAGATATCACAAAAACCCAAGAGAAGCCATTCTCGCCGGTGGTAATCACTTGTAATTGTAGAGATTTTAATTCGGCTTGCTTCCCTCCCTTCCGTGAGGGCATGAGTCGGGATCTGTGACAGACTTCTCACTCGGGCGCTGGGGACATCATCTGAGTTTGAGACGAAGTACCGGCTGAAAGCAGTGGAGCAGGACCCGACCTAAGAAATGGCTGACGGTGAGTCTGAAACCTTACACAAGGTCAGCGACATCACCGACCAGCAGCCGGGCTTTCTGGACGGACACCTTAAGTGCCACTTTCCTCAGAGACTGTGTGCTGAAAGTGGGAATATGAAATAAAAACAATAAAAAAGAGTGCTCTTCTGTGACGTTATGCAGGACGAGGTGCATACCGTTAGCTTTGTCCACGAAAGCTCCCTGAGGAGAGTCTGGAACGCCCTTCCACACTGTGATGGGTTTGGGGTAGCCTGGGTCCATGGTCCTCATCTCCTCGTTATACCGCCAATACCTATCCCAAACCACAAGGGATGACAGAGGTTAGCATTTACAAATTGCCCGTGGAACTAGAAGGTGATCATCCTCAGATGCACATAGAATTGTAATGTCATCGACCGTAACCACATGCGGAGCACCTTGTAAGGAAGAATGAGGTCATTATCCAGAGCCAGAGAAACACGAAGAAGTACGGACATCATTTGCAGCGCACAAATATGAGGTCATCATTCACCATCATTGTCTAGACCTCACTTCTGGTTTAATATGCAAAAGTGTTCTAAACTGCCATTGTTTGTTGCCCGACACAGGAAACACAAGTAAGGAAAAACGGTGAGCACAGACCTGTCGCCTTTGAAGAAGTACGTCTTGGCCACGTCCTCCCACCAGACGGCGGTCTCGATGTTCTGCGCCGGCATGCCGTTTCCGAACATGGAGAGGTCCTGTGGGTAGGTAGGCTGCAGCGTGGTGTCCTTGAACACCCAGAACCTGGTCCCTGGAAGAGTGCAAGGGTGGAGGGGGTTGATGGGGGGTGAAAAAAACGTCCAGCTAGTGTGGACGTACAGCTAAGGAGATTCCTCTCATACACAGACTCTGTAAAACTAATATTTTGCATATAATATGTTTTCAGAGGATTCGCAATCATTTCATGATGAAACACGCAGCTGGTTCCTGTATTGAGTACTAAACATTAAGACGTCTGCCTTCACGTGCATAACATCATACGGTGCCCACTCAATGTCCGCGTGTGTGTGCTCCCCGAGTATCGTTTACTCCAGAACTCGGATATCTGCATTAATTCGGGATGACTCAAGCCCGGGCAGAATAAACATCCAATTTCACACCCGGCTCCGACGTTTGCATTTCATCATCAAAATAAACCGCCGTTATCTTCTACCGATAGGGCTTGCCGGTTCATGCCATTCAAATTCCAATTTCAAAATGTCACAATATCAAACTTGTCTCCATGGTTACCGCTGCATGGACTGTACCCAGAGCTGAGAAAGAAGTCCAATAAAGGGTGATGGGATGGGAGGAAGTTATAAATGCAGTTTCTCGAACAGGGGTAAAAACAGACTCAACTACTTTGTCCTAAATTTCTCATGGGCAAGCTCTGAAAACTAAACAAATTTTACACGGGGAGAATGACAGTATCAATCAGCTCCTCTGGCTTGTGACCATGTTGGAAAAGTGCGTTAATAAATCCAAAAGCTGGAACTTGTGTGCCTTAAGTCTGGCTCGCTCTTACCTTTGAAAAACACAAACTTGCCCTCGCTGTTCTCGTACACGGCGTCGATCTTGGGCGGAAGCCCCCTCCAGAAGTAGGCGATCTGCATGGGGTACCCAGGCATCACCGCATTGTCCCGGACCCGCCAAAACCACTGGTCCTGAGGAGAGGAAGAAAACCGGTTGGAACCCTGAGAACATTCCTTTGAGAAACACCAGCCTCGCCACTGCCCGCCGATACAGCGCTCGCCCGCGAGATGTCATCGCAGTTATAAAAACCATACAACACTTCAAGAGCGTTGCTCACCATTGGACCGAAACTTTTCTAAATAGCTGTAACCAGCAGGCCCAGGAGTGTGCAATTCACAATTGAGACAGACTTTGGGCGCGGTGAATTACTGAGACCCATGAAGGGTTGGGTGAATGTCCGTTATTCTGTAATAAACCCTGGAAGAGGGCCCCCATATCTGCAAGTGGACGCGGCTTATGGAACTGAGAAGAGATTTACTTTGCTCCGGAGGGCAGTTAGGAGATTTTGTTTCCACGGGAGGGTGGGGGAGTAGCCGGAGACAGAGATTTTTCAGAACGGCGGTTTCTTTATTTGCAGTGAAAATACGTGGTCGATCCGCGTTCCCGTTCCCACGTGCGGAGCTGGTTTGATGGATCTCCCCTGGAGTATCTCTTTCTCCCAGCCCAGTTCCTTCTCGCGTTAATTCAAACACACAGAGTTTTTTTTATTTACACAGCTGGGTAATCACTGTGGGTGAAGCACTCCATGTACAACAGCAGTGTTCCTATTAGGCTCGGGGGAACAAAATACAACTGAATAATACTGGCCTGCATCTCACTGGTGCAATCAATACAGGGAGTGTGGCACACACACACACACACACACACACACACACACACACACACACAGGCAGACACACACACAAACAGAGACACACACATGCACACGTCCAGTCAGTGGAGTTCATAGCAATGTGATACCAAGCGTGGAGTTTAAGGAGGAGGTGCTCCTTTCCCGCCACAGGCTTGTGGTCACCGGAGCGGAGGCGAGGGGGTTTTGATTCACCGGCAGGGGTGGGCTAGGGGGATGCTGTCTGATTAATACCGTAGATCATATGGTGTGGCAGAAACTCAACCAGAAAGACCGGGCTCCCCTCGGATACTTCTGTTTTACCTCATTAAACCCCACTCTTAACTGAGAGACGTGCTGGCTGCACTTTCGAGAGTAATTAGACATGTGCTTTTCCCACTCAACACAACTTACCCTTAGTTAATTTAAAAAAATTATATTTATGGTATAAGCCTTTAAATCAAATGCTCTGACAACCTGATTATCCATCTTGTGGAAACAAAGCCCCTTTAAATCCGCTCTTGAACCCATTCAAACGACTGTCCTTTGAGGTGTCAGCTTGCAGCCAGGTGTGAAGGGGTCTAAAACCAAAGCCCCCACACAGCACCAGGCCCTGGACTCCTTTCACGGGACGTCAGATGCCTTTGCTCTTCCCCGCTGGGTCACGGACGCTGCGCCGAGGCTCAAGTCTGGCCGTGCAATCTGGCTGGTTCATAGGCGGTTACCCACAATTCTCTACAGCCTGGACCGAGTTGGGCCCCAGGCTTTGCCACTTGGATGAGATTTTGTGCTGAGTTTGCGTGTTGCTCCTACGCTGAGAGCACCAGAAGCCAACTAAGACAATGAAACCAAAGGGCATCCAATTCCAAGGTGTGCCTTTTTTAAGTTTCTTTTCTTTCTTTTTTGGTTCCTCAAGCCAACCTCAAGACAGGAAACCCAGGCCAAGACTCACAGGAAACAGGAAGTGCAGCTGGAAAAGCTGCTGCAGGCCCTCCACCCACTGGGCATGGTTATGTGTTAAACACTCTCTTCTCCGCACCCGCGACAGTGAGCACATGGGCCAGGGATGGGCGTGTTGTGGGGGGGGGGGGGGGATCTGAGTGTAAGCACTCTCAAAATCCCCTTCTGCAACCACCCCTCACTACTCCCCATCCCAGTCTGACCAGCCCAGAGACGAAGCTGCTCGATTTCTGAAGGATAGCTGAAAGCACATAAAATTGAGAAATCCGAAAAGATCTTCTATAAACCACAAACGTAGTCTCTTGTTTTTCCTCAAATGAAAGTATTGACTAAACTGAGCTGTGGGCTACAAACATTTTTTCAGCAGAATGACACAAAAACACAAAAACGTGTTAAAGAACCTGCTATCCTCCTGCTAAGTGGTTTTCCTCCGCAAAGCCATTATTTTAGACATCAAATCCCAGCAGCATTAGCTACAATCATGTTTTTCTCCAAAAAAACATCTACTGTGACATCATAACACATGCACATGCATCACCGACAAAAGGCCAACCAGTAGAGCTTTCCAGAGCTTGCCCACAAACTATCATTTTATTTAGTTATTCTCACGTAAATAATATTTTTTTTTCAGAAACTATAAACATTGCTTTATCTGAGACGGGGAGACATGCAGGCCTAAGCGAAACCGTTGACATTCATGCCGGTCATACCCGACCTTCACGGAAACAAATCTAAGACGTGCCAATATACCGGCACTGAACCGCCATTCACCGGCCAGCGTAAAGGAGCACTAAACGCCGGCGGCGTGTGGCGGAGGGCAGAACCAGTGTACACGCACAGCGAGATGGACGGTGGCACAAACCCTTCACAAGCACAGATCTGGTTTTACGCCTGAGCTGGAATCAGTAAACATCTTTGATAAAACAAAAAAAACAACAACCATATATTTATTCCACTTGAACAACCGTATATTTAATTCAGTTTAACAATCATATACCAATTCCAAATTAATAGGAATAGTGTCTTATGTTTCTCTTTTTTATTTATGTGAATTTGCATCACTTAAACGAGAAGGTAACAGGGCATTACATCTTTAGCAATTCGGGCTTGCTAAATATGTTGCCTTACATGGTATTATTATCAGGCACTCTTTTGCTGAAGGGTGAAGCCATAAAGTGTAGATTGACAAAAAAAATCTCCGCACAGAAACACATAAACACGCATTATATTATATACAATAAAAATAAGCCACAAAACCAGTCTCTGCCTGTGGAGGGAAAGGTTTGGGGTAAAGTGGAATCCAAACCAGGGAGGCGTCAAGCCCACAAGCAAATATCCTGTCAAGCGGGAAGGGCAGGTAAGATTACTTGTCCTTGTGATTTGGACTGGATCACTGTGCCGCTTGCCAAACGCACAGATCCTCAGAAAAAGCTCCGGTCCGCTTTAGCCTTGGGGGAATTCTGACAGCGGGACTGTAAGTCCGGTCGAGATTGTCTGAGGCTTGACCTCGGGAACTGTACAACATCTTAAATATTCCACAACCTTTTCCTTTCCTGGGGTTTCAAAGAAGCACCGACAGCTCAGCGCCAGCGGCCACGTCCCACCTGGAACACAGGGGCTCTCAGGAAGGTAATTCACAAGCTGCTGCGGCGGCCTCCGGAAGCCCGGGTGTCTGCTCTCGCTGTGCGACGCAGGGCCAACCTACGACCTCTACGGACACAGAGGGCGGGTCTCGCCCCACGAAAAGGAGTGCCCTCCCAAAACCAGCAGCAGACAGTCACACGATGGAGGGGATGTACGGCTACGGCTGAATGCCCTTCGGCCTCCCATAGGCCACTATTCCTCCTGTTTAAATGTGATTGAGGAGATCTGCCCCGAGTAATATGAGGCTGTAGTCTGAGGCTTCTAAGTTTTCCACAGTACAAAAAGCAGAACTATGGCCTCCATCTCCCCCCTCCCCCCGAACAGTTTCTCAGCCCCGTGCAGCTGGATCCGGAGAGACTCGCGGGCCCCCTTCCTTTATTTGACTTTAATGCATTAATGCAATCTTCCAGTTTAATCTGTTAAAAAGGAACATTTTTAATTAAGCGCCTAGCCAAGAGTGCGACTTTTTCTCTCTTTCTAATCCTTTACAGTGTGCAACTACAATGTGGACTCAATTAAATGCTGGTGCTCGGAGAAAGAATGAAAAATAAAAGCTGCACAATGGAATAAAAATAGGTCCTAATTACTAAACAGGGCTTCAGTTTGTCCCTGCTTGTTTATTTCTTTCCCGTCAATCAACCTCCACTTGAACCTCCACTTTTTTATTATTAGGTTCCACTTAAACTGCAGTGTAAACATTTATTGAATCTGTATTTTCTGAAAGAATGTTTCAAGGTACAAGCCGTCTTATTTACTTACACTAGGTGCCGGGAGACACTGAAAAAACTCAAAAGACTTACTACAAAGGCCTTTTCAGATTGATTTAAATTGTTTAATCTTTTTTTTTTTCCGGGGACACTGAACTGAACGATCATCTTTGTCGCCCGAAAAACGTTTGTTAAATGTAAAATATGAGCATATGCTGTGTACGCATGAATAATGTTACAGAAAATTTGAGGAAGTGCCACTTAACTGCTAATTGTGTAAAAGATATACATGTTATAAAAGCCAATACTTAATATTGCAGTATTACCAGTCCCACGCATCCCCTTTTATTAAAAAAGTAACAAAAAGCAATTGAATTATGTAGACAGGAACACTGTCAACGTTTCCCCCGCTTCGCTCAAGGACAGCCAAAGCAAGGGCCTTTGAGGAAACTAAATCAAACTGTCGAGATGAAAAACAGCAAGCTTCATATTCACTGTGGAGACACATCTCGTTGCAGGGATCTCAGTCCAGATTCAAATGAGCTCTGTCTCACCGCCCAACGTAAAAGCCCCCTTGGAAGGGTATGAGCGTTTGGCGACTCCCGCCCTGCCCCGCCCCTGCCCCGCCCTGTCACGCCCTGCCCCGCCCTGCCTGCCCCATCTCAGCACATCGGAGACGAAACTGCCTTGAAGTCAGTGGAGGATGTGGTGGGGCAGAACAATTTTTGCATTCACAATTCCGCACGAGGCTACGGGGTACTCAGGTCGTGTCTGCCAGGAGCAGACCTGGGACCTGCATCAGCCCCTTGACCGCAGAATCAGACAAACAAAGGCTTTATCCTTCCTGTGTCAGTGCTATGTTCCGCCTATCCGCAGCGGAAAAACAAAGAACTTGATATGCTGCCCCGGTTTAACTCGCCGGGTTGGTGGTGACTGGTGGGTGGGGCTTTGGCAGGAGACTGCGTGAGTGACGAGGAGGCTGTTCCCATGGAGACAGCGGTCGCAAAGCCATCAGGAGTCGTCCTGGCTAACCCAGGTGTCCCAGGTAATGCAACCAGCCTATCTCTCGTTCTTTAAGCCTCCAATGAAAAGACATCCTTGGGATTCTGAATGGCAAGGATGCTTGCCGCATCTTTTCTGGCGTGAGATGTGACAGAAAAACTGCTAAAAATGTACCCAGGTTCAAAAGCAAAAAAGCATTGATTGTGATATTTAAATAGTGCATGGCATTTCTCCTCCACAAGCTCAGCGTCTCCCATGAAAGCTAGCTATTTATGAAAAGATCAAAATAAAACCAGGAAATAGTCCACCTGTATTTCAGTGGAGAACCATCTTAGCGTCTTCAGGAATCAGGGTTTTAGAATTCAGGCTGAAGGCCGCAGTCTTTTCCCCACACAGGCTAAAGAGCATCAGCGCTCAGCGTGACTTTCAAGTGCGAGCTTACATCGAGCAGCTGGACTGGGCCGCCTCCTCTGGGAGTCTCACAAAAGTGAAACTGAAAGATGGCTTTGTGCACCCGACCTGAGCGTGCTCTGTCGAAAACACACGCTCTCCTGTTTTCTCACCTGTCCATCCACACAGAGGACCACTAATAGGAGCTGACCGACCCCTTTTCTCCTGCCTACCCGTTTGGCAGGAGAAACGCTCCGACACCCGTGAGAGCCCTTCCATCACCAACACATCAGATCGCGTCGGGCTGGGGTCTCAGTCCTACCAACCCCATCATCGCTCCATTGTGACCCTGTGAACAGCTCCAGTGTCTACCTTGGACCCTCGCTCCCCAGTGGCCTGGTGCCTGTCTCAACCCCGCCCACAAACCCCGGGACACCTGAAGGGGACTCGTACCTTGAACACAAACATCTCCCTGCGCAGGATGGCCAGCGTGTTGAAGCCCCCATCACAGATGTTGGGCTTGGTGTTGGGGTAGGTTGGCTTGTCCCCTGTGGGCAGTCGCGGGGGCCGTGTCTGGCGGTCATTCTTGCGGGGGTCCGAAGGGGGGTGCGAGCGCGGGGGTGGGGCAGTGGGAAGTGGCCGGGTTGGCTGGGGGATCTTGTCCGGGGGGCCTGGGGAGGAAAGCGTAAAAAAAGAACCAAGAGCATTAAAAAGTGAACGCAGCACAGCATTGTTTTTAACCGTATGGCTAAAAAGTTCCAGATCTATCATGGCAGCAGGCGACCACAGCAGCTGAGCTTATTTACACTACACCACAAGGTGACTGACAGCCCCTTCCCGCTACAGGGTCGGGAAGAAAGACGGCTTGTTTTTTAAAACCGTTTCTGAATATAAGAAACAGAAAAAGGCGGGAAGCTGGTCCTGTAACAAGCTTTCCATCCTCTCTGTTTCGGAAGACTGAATGGAGGACCTGCTGGGTGTGTAAAGTCAAAGACTCCTTCATGTGTTGGGCCTTTTAACCAGTTTGCTGGATCTGCAGAGAAAGCAACTTTGGCAGATGGTTACAAACTCCCCCGGACCCCAGAGCTCTGTGTGCTGTAAATGCCAGACAATTACACAGGGCCCCGTCACTAACCCACTTAACTGAGCAGATCCCAAAAAAACCTCAGGGCTGTACTTCAGGTTTCCTCCTACACACCAAAATGGGACAAAAAGCCCAGAGGGGGAAGGAAAACTGGACCCAGCATTTAAGGTCAACGCATTTCTATGCATATCTTAATTAATAACAGTAAAAATGGTGATTTAATTTCAGTTAAGTCTGACAGTGTGTCAATCTGAGGTAAGCAAGACAAAATAAACTGTAAAATTGACCATACAATTTTAGGGGAAGGCTAAATTTTACATTTTCCCTTTTCAGAGAAACAACTCCACCACAAAGACGACACCAAGCAATTATTTTTAAAATGAATTTTGGGAGATAATCCAAACGCCATCTCCAAAGCCACAGAATTTCCCTGAAAAACAAGACTTAGCACGTTGATTAACACTCTGTGGTAAACCGTTAATTGCCCTTACAAAACGCGCACGCTTTAATTACTCATCAGAAGTTACGGCAAAGTCATTTGTATCACAAAGAATTGTTATCTTCCACTCATTGCGGCAAACTGCAAAAAGAATATCCCAATTGTATTTGCTGTATCTTCAGAAAGCCGGAAATTAAACAGGAAATAAATGGAAATGGGTGAAGCTGCCATTGTGTTAAAAAAATTATACGGGCTAACACCCCACCCCAAATAATAAACAAGAAAAATGTAATTACATGCATTTATAATGTATTTATATGGTTTTATAAAATTTAAAATTTATGGTTTTATAAAATTTATAAGTATTTTGCGTGGTTTCAATGGACAGGGTTGTTAATACCCAGATATTAAAGGCAGATTATCACCAATCACGTGAAAGAATCACGTACAGTACGTGTTGTATACTCTGCCCTGCACTGTACTGAAGTCATCATCATGGTGAGTTCATGAGCCTGATTGGACAAATGAAACACGGAATGCATAAATGAATAAACCCCCGGGGACACAAATACAATATATATTGTTATACCAGCAGCCATGCCAATCAAGCTTTATTCAATATAAAGACTGAGTAAGACTGTTACTCCGCTGGCTATTGGCTATAGCTGAGCTGATCGGCTGTGAAAGGGGATTTTGTTCATCGATTAAATTAAATCTCTTGACATGGACCCTGCATCATGAAAGAAAGCACCTCACTTTCTCATTTCAAAGGCTAAAAGGAGCACAATAGCTCCAGTCTTATTGTGACTGAAACTACAAGCACACCTAACCACGGAGCGCTTTAGCGGGTTTGTGTGTGCAGATATAGCTGAACCTGATCCGCAGTTCCTGCGGAGATGAAACGAGGAAACCGAACCACGATCCATCCTAGCCTCGCCACGGACTGCCGAAGAGCGGAAGAAATGTGGAATGCGCCCCTCCCTCTGTATTGTTCCCATGTTTGCCCAATCTCTCCATCTCTCTCTCCCCTAATCCCTCCACCACCCTCTCCCAATCTCTCCATCTCTCTCACCCCAATCCCTCCACCTCCCTCTCCCAATCTCTCCATCTCTCTCTCCCCTAATCCCTCCACCTCCCTCTCCCAATCTCTCCATCTCTCTCACCCCAATCCCTCCACCTCCCTCTCCCAATCTCTCCATCTCTCTCTCTCCCCTAATCTCTCCACCTCCCTCTTCCAATCGCTCCATCTCTCTCGCCCCAATCCCTCCACCTTCTTTGCCCAATCTCTCCATCCCTCTCTCTCTCTCCAATCCCTCCATATCTCCCCCTATCAGTCCATTTCTCTCCCAGTCCCTCCATCGCTCTCACTCTCCAATTCCTCCATCTCTCTCCCAGACTCTTCATCTTTTCCTCTCTGTCCTCAGAGGGTTGTGGTCGGGGTGGGTGGAGGGTGGAAATCTGGTACACTAAACTGCTGGGATTTCTCCACCCCAGCTTGGACTCTAGAAACACTCCCTGACCTTCATTCTTCATTCAGAAGGAAACAAGCGACACTGTGGTCCAGTAACGGAGAACCTTGCAGGAGACACAGCTTGGCCGTCGTCGCTTTGCTCCTGTAGCAGTAACCGCTTTGTGACCAAAACTCAATGAGTTTGCCATTCCGGCAGGCAGGTGGGCGCACAAATCCAGCCACGCCCCCCCACCCCCCCACTCAGACGCCCCACCCAACTCCTGACAACGCCCCATCTTACCGTATATTTTCTGGATGCCCTGCAGGTCGTCATACGGCAGCTTGAAGTTCTCCGTGTCCATGTACTGGTAGAAGGGCGCCATGATGGCGGTGGGGTCGTTGGAGTGCTCCAGGCCCAGGGCGTGGCCCAGCTCGTGCACCGCCACCAGGAAGAGGTCGTTCCCTGCGGGGACACAGACGCTGAGTGGTGAGGGCATAGCAGCGTAGTGGTGCCTAGTAGAAAACACCGCGTGTGGTAAACAACGTTCACCGACATAACTAAATCACCTCAAGCATACTTTTACACCAGGAATACGAACACCACTGTAAACACAGCAGCGTTACACAACTACGGCGGAATCAAACAGCTACAAGCAGATCTGTGTAAGTTAATTCAGAGTCATTTTAAAATTACAAGATGTGTAAGTCGCCATAGACTGGAGTAAATAATAAATAACAATCTTGTGGTCCCCCTTCAGGTCCCCTGATGGACCCTGGAGGAGAAAATGGGCATGGTATCATGCTGTAGGCTCCAAACTGGGACACGCAGGCACAAACTAACCAAGCCGGGGGGAAATGAACCCAGCCGGTTCATCCACGGAACGGGGCGGCTCGTTTAACGTGGTGTGGCGGTCAGACATAGCAAAGCACACAGATTCATCAATGCCTCAGACAGCTGTCAGTGGAGAGGGAAGATGGCAGTCAGAACTTCACTGTGAAAGAGAAGGCACAGGATGTGTGAACAATGACGATGAGGGAGGAAAGCTGTCCACATTCAACACAGCCCTACAAACAGCCCCCCTCCCCCTGCACAGAGCATCATTAAATCATTAACAGCCAGGGGGTCACTAACGGTCAGGACTCTCTGGGGCGTCCCGCGCACGGCGAGTGATGGTCAGGACACTCCCACGGGCCGCACATTTCTGCAAAGTAATGTCCCAATTATCAGGGTGCCGGATGTCTTGAGATATAAAAATGCTGTACCCTTTCCAAACCTAATGAGCACGTTCTTGTTAGCAGCAGTTATCCATGCCGGTTTAAGTTATGTCCCAGGATTTATTTCAGTTATGTGGTATAGAATCAATATCATTAGGATATAATGACATAAATATATACTGATGTTACGACTTAGGCCGATCATTTCCATCCGTTAATACCAAGACACGGATGAAACACGAAGAGAGGAAGCAGAAAGCAATTTCACCAAACAAAATGTTTAGGCCATTTAATTGTGCTCAGCCAACAGATGGAAGCACCCGTATTCAGTTTATTCTATTCTACTCGGGGTTTTGAAACTCCAAAATACAAAATAAGTAACACTTTTTGTTCAAAGTGTCAAACATGTTATATCTAACCTTCAGTTTTTCATGTCTTGTTTTTTTCTCTTTAGATTAGTTTATTTCTCCGAAGCGCAAAAATTGGGTCAAATGTAAATAAGCTATAGTTAAACCGTCATGAGTAGCGATTTAGGGGGAAAACCACAGAGCAACTTTCTCCACAGATCAGATCCATCTTTGCAAACAAGTAGCTGTCCTCAGGAGTAATTAAACAACATTATATATCTACAGACGTGTTTGGCAGACATATATCGCGATTCTTTTCGAAAAACAACGCATTTTTAAAAAATCTATTTGACTTGTATCCTTGGAGATCAAGAATTCTAGACCTGCTCCAGACTATAGTTTAAAATTCCATACTTTTTCATGGTCATTTATTTTTCCAAGCGTTTTCAAGCCTGCGCCAGCTCTGCGTCTCCTGGCAGAACAAATGGCCGACAGAACGCCTGAAGACGGTATGTGTCGGGACAAGGTCAGAAGGGATGGGGGGCGGGTGATATGTGTGGCTTTTCCCTCCATCTCAACGGGGTCTGTGACGGGGAGATGTGATAGGGTTATGAAACCACGAAGCCGGCGTGCTCCAGCCCTTTTTTCGGTTCTGTGAAAGAAACCGGCAGCGTTGGCCCATGCACGTCTCTACTATGGCCCTGGTCATGTCACTCAGCTGGGGTCTGGGGGATGGGGGCATTTGAGTTTCAGCAGGGAACCCTTGCCGTAAGGCGCAGGAAGTGCGGTCGAGCCAGGGGCGAAACTTCAACAACTGCCGGTTACTCTATCCGCCGGTGGTCGCGCAGCTTTCGAACTTCGCGTGCGGATTCGGAGCCCTCAAAACAAACCTCGCTAATCCCACAGGAGTGATTATCGTTAATCTTAAACTCATTTCCGAGAGGTCAGAGAATCGTTGTGAAATAAAAGGAACAGGTAGGGCATTGTATTGTGAAATGTTATTTTTTGACCTAAGAAACACAGATGTAAGATTTAAACACAAAATGAGGTTTTGGTGGTTTGAAGTCAGATTCCAACACTTCTCCCTTTCCCTTGCAGATGCCAGCGAGATGTGGCTCCACATCTCTATCCCTGCAGTGAAGCTAGTGGGACCAGCCTCCCACTAAACACGCGGCTACACTTCCTGGGCCCTCTGACGGCCCCTGCCTCTGGGGCCCAGCCCAGGCAACCTGGCCATGAACAGCGGGCCAGTCATGTATTTCGACAGTCAGGGGGGTCGACCTTGTGTGCTGAACGGCGTGCTCTCCTGCCTGGGAAAACAAGGGTCAATGGAATACTCAGAGCCCCCCCACCCCCACAGGGCCCAGTGTTGACAGGAAGTCCTTTCTGTTTTAGCGCCATGCTATTTTTGCGCACACATTTATCCATCTTGCTTTGAGCACAATGAAAGTTGAAATGGTTTTGGCTTCCTGCCCTTTGGCTCGCATAAGAACTCGGGGGAAGAAAAACAAACGTTGTTGTGCTGGACAACGGTCTTTTAGAAAGCATTTGCCTTACTGAGGTGACAGTCTGGGGGTTGCCCATCCTGCCGGGACCAAAACCGATCATTCGGTGAGACTGAGGACAATGTGACAATTCATCATGGTGATGCGTCTGATTCTGCACTGAAAACAGACAATCGATCACTGCACGACAAACCGTTAGGGCCGCCTTAATCATAAAGTTCAATTATTTACTGATTATTCTTGGTATCAGTCATATTGGTAACAGCAGTATTCTTATTATTATAATAATACCTCAAATGTTTTTGTAGAGTACAGTATGAAAAAAACAGCCTTTAACACACGTACCTGACATGAAACACAACAGAGGGATAGTGTTGGTTTCAACCTCGCCGCATTGGATAACCAAATCTGGACAGTAGAGCACCAACAGCAGCAGTTGACAGTAGTAACCCATCAACGCATGTGTCCGTCATCCACACTCTGTGTATTGACTCTGGAGCGGGAGGAACCCCAGGTGAGCAGCCCGGCTCCGTGTGCAACTCTGGAGCGCCGCGAGTTCACTGACCAAGCCACGGGCAGCCTGACGTTAGCATGTAGCACTCTCTGGCTAGAGAGCTAGCTGCCAGCTAAAAAAAACTTTAAAAACGTATTAAAGTTGTACTCACTGATCAAAATCGATAGATCTCACATCCTACAGCGCTGTGCCTCTCTTTCATTTAATATTAATGTTTTCATGTCCCAAAGCGCCGGCTTGACTTCGGCTAACTCTGTCAGACTTGCCTGGCCAAGGCAAATCATGGATAAAAGATTATTAAAATAACATGTCCAGACTGAGAAGCTAAACCAAACGGACGTGTATGCTAATTCCGCAGATAAACCGGGAACACACAAGATGTCTCTAGTCATCCTAGATTTGAGTTAGCCCCGAGAGAATGTGTTTCTGTGATGTTTTTTGAATAATTATCATAATTTATAGAAATACCGCTAACCACCAACACCACTATTCCAACGCTACTCCACCTACACCACCACTCCAACACCATCAATCCAACACCACCACTCCAACACCACTCCAACCCCACTCCACCAACACCACTCCAACACCACTCCACCAACCCAACCACTCCAACACCACTCCAACACCACTCAAACACCACTTCACCAACCCAACCACTCCAACACCACTCCTACACCACTCCAACACCACTTCACCAACACAACCACTCCAACACCACCAACCCAACACCACCAATCCAACACAACCGCTGTGTGTGTGTGTGTGTGTGTGTGTGTGTGTGTGTGTGTGAGAGTGTGTGTGTGTATGTGCGTGTGTATTAAACTGTAAACCGCAGAGACCAGCAAAAGCGGCCAAGGGGTTCCCTGTGAAGGGAGTCTCTCACGCGTAAAAAAAACTACGAAAGGTACGTTTTTAGATCTCCCTCATGTTGGCCTTTTGAAAACGCACACTGTTACAAAGGATAAAAAAATAACAGGTCTCAACTCTTGCACTGTGTCTGCGCGGCCGTTTAGAAGTGCTCCGGCAAACTTAACATTTCGAAAAGCCTGTTCCGCACGTCCACCCCTTCACTCTGATCGTTTCCCCCCCGACTGAGAGCCTCCCTGGGGCCAGTGCTGTGGACCGGAAAGGATGGCGGCTCCAGAAAAAGGTCGACCCGCACGGCGTGATTCACGCGTTGTCCTCAGATCCCCCCCCAGCCACGCCTCATCTCCTCCACCTCGCTCTGGAGTCAGTGGGTGACTCAGAGACCTCCGTTTTCACCCACTTTCTCCTGTTTTTGCAAAGACAAAGTGTCTGGGAGGTTCACATTCTGGTTCATTTTAAGGTTGCCAATGCTTTGTCCAGTTATACATTTTTATTGCATTTTCCAGCGTCTGATAAACCTTCTTTCTAGAAAGGCTTGAAAGTAGAAATGTTTGTAAAACGAAACAGAATATATACTGAGTAGCTGACAGAGGTTTGGGTGGAAGCAAAAATGTGGGTTTTTTACATCTGTCTTGTGGTTCAATCTCTTTTTTCACCACAGTAGGCGTGTTGACATTTTAGGGAGAATGTCAGCTGAGCTGGAGTGTCTCTTACCATCGTGGTTGGGGTTCCCCAGGGTCCAGGGCTCGTCCGAGTCGAAATGCGTGTCTCCGCCGATCCCAGGCCCCGGGAAGTAGGCGTGTGCCAGGAAGCCCCCCTCGCCGTCGAAGGGGGAGCTGTCGCCGTGGAAACCCGAGGCAAAGATGATGGTGATGTCCACGTCGCGCTTGCCGTTCTCCAGGGCGCTGTAGGGCACGGCCTCGAAACGCAGCGGGGTGACGCTCTGCCACACGTCGAAGGCCCGCCGGATGGCGCCGTGGGTCTCCACCGCTCCCACCTTGGGCGTCACGTTCTTTATGCTGTGAGGACAGAGATGGGACTTCAGGAGAAAGGCCCGCGCCATTCCCCTTTTGCTCTGTAGGAATGGAGTCCAGATCAATGCCTAATTGGAATTTTTTTTTTTTTCTCAAACAAATCAAAACTGAGGCGGAGGATTGACCTTTGTGTCTATGTCAACATGCACAGTTTTCACTGATGTCTCCTGTCTGTCAAAGAACCTGGAAGGGGGTGGGAAGGGGTAAGGCTTGCCCCCGCACCTCCCTGGCCTGCCACTCCGAACATATCCGAACACTGATACATTCAGAAGCGGCCAAGCATGCATCGTACAAATGACTCTTTTTATGGAAGAAAAAAAAAAAAAAGTCATTAAAAAAGCCCTGAGGACGCAGATCGCTCGCATGCTGACGTTACGTTTCCCTTTGGATAAACCAGCCCTCCTCCCAGCTCCGCTCGCTCAGCCCGTACCAAGCATCGGGGCCACGGGGTGGGACCAGGAACCAGACGGCTCCGCGGCGAAGGGCTGCCGCGGCCTCCAGGCGCACGCGGAGGCCCTGCTGATCAAATTACATTTTCTAATTAGGATCACCAGTGACCTACTGCTTCCTACAGACTCCCGTCTATTTTTATGGCAAACATTAGATTTCGACTACTACTGCGTTTAAAAACTGTGCAGAGAACGTCTGAATTCCTAGGGGGTTTCTTCTTCAGCGGTTGCTTCGCACATTTGTCACCAGCAAATGTGTTATTTTATTCTCACCTGTCTGCTTTCCTGTGGACTGGATGGCCCCGATGTTTCTATCCAGATACATTCAACTACATACATTTTTTACACACAGACATCACGTGCTGTACACTTAAAATCAGCTCAGTCTGCTACACAGGCTGTGTCTAGAAACATACGGAAGAACCGATCATTTATTCTGCCTCAGTCCGGTCGGTCCGACTGGACTGTATCCGAACAGCTTCCAAACGAAACCACCAAAATGATCTTTTCAAGTAGCCCTGAGTGTGAGCCAAAAATACACACAGAACATGTGGCTCCTGTTTTCCTCAGCTCAAAGCTCAGCCTTAAAAAAAAAAATCTACACTCCCTGACTCGCTACACTCCCTGATGGAGAAGGGGATGAAACTCTCAAAGTTTACTTTTCAAATTTCTATCCCAGCAGCTCGCTCTGAACTTTAACACGCAGTCTTTATCTCTCTCTGGCAGATTCACAGAAACGAAACAATCTTCTCTCTCTCTCTCTCTCTCTCTCTCTCTCTCTCTCTCTCTCTCTCTCTCTCTCTCTCTCTCTCTCTCTCTCTCTCTCGCTCTCTCGTTTTTTTTCTCAGGGAAGACTCCAGTCAGCAGTCTTATTAGCACAAGTTTACATTTCATTCGAACCCGTGAATTTTAAAAAAAGGTGGGGGTTACAGGAATCTGAATAGCCTGCTAAACCTGTATCTTCAGTAGCCGCCGCTGTCATCTGTTCAGCCCAGGCTAAAGTGGACCCCAGAGTTTGAAAGTTATTAAGATTTTTTAGAAATTAAAGATTTGATATTAAAGTGTAGCCTCCGGTGTTTAATTCCTGCCCAAGAGACAGCTGAGGCTTTTCATTAATCTACGCCCCTTTGGGATTACATTTAAGCCTCAGTCTGAGTCAAGCACCCAGTGACAGAAACCTACTGCTAACCGCTAACCGCTAACCAGGATTCAGGGGTTCAGGGCATTGGCCTTGAGCAAATCAACGTTAGCTACAGTCTGGATCAGTCTGCAGAGGCCACGGCCACGAGCAGGCGTCACATCGTAGAGATGGGCGAAACGCAGCTGATGTTCGCTAATCCACAAGAGTCTGGTGGCTCTACGAGCAGGGATCTTCAGCCAAGGTCTGCTGTCTGGCTTTAGAGCTTTTAGACAGTGTGCCATTAAATCACCAGGTCATTCTGGCCTTACTAATAAGAAGAAAGTCATTCTTTCCATCCAGAAGTCGTGAACTCCAGGAAACGCCCTGTGAATCTAACATTGAGAAAACCAAGTAAGCCTCATAGCCTGACTAAATGCTCAGCTATATAATTTTGTAAAAAAAAAAACACAGAAGGAACTTAAGTGGCTCTCTTCCATCTTTGTGTTTTTTTGTGTGTGATTATATATACACACACACACACACACACACACACACACACACACACACACACACACACACACACACAAACACACACACACAAAAA
>JAOYSI010066336.1:0-22466 GCA_025775065.1 Hiodon alosoides | reverse complement strand
CATGGCTGACAGTGCACTGCAGTATGATACAGTGTCATGGCTCACAGCGCACTGCAGTACGATACAGTATCATGGCTCACAGCGCACTGCAGTGCGATACAGTGTCATGGCTGACAGCGCACTGCAGTGTGATACAGTGTCATGGCTGACAGTGCACTGCAGTATGATACAGTGTCATGGCTCACAGCGCACTGCAGTACGATACAGTATCATGGCTGACAGCGCACTGCAGTGCGATACAGTGTCATGGCTGACAGTGCACTGCAGTATGATACAGTGTCATGGCTCACAGCGCACTGCAGTACAATACAGTGTCATGGCTCACAGCGCACTGCAGTACGATAGTGTAATGGCTCACAGCGCACTGCAGTATGATACAGTTTCATGGCTCATAGCCGCTTCCATTTCTGTGTCGTGACTGGGATTACAACAGCGTTTAGACTGGTGAGAGTAGGACTATGGCATCACTAGAATGGTGACCATGAAGACATTTCGACAGAGACACAAGCTTATAGACAATAAAAGCTCCCTGACGATAAAAGTTTGCTTTAAAATGTAAGTGTACAAACAACAATTTTGTTGTTCCAACAATTGTGTTTTCCCTGCCTTTTCCATCCCCTGTTTACACACTGATTTATTTTATTCATGCATTAGTCAGCTTCACGTGCCAAGGCCACATGAATAAAAATGTGCTTCCCCGCTTCCTGTGTTTCCAGGGCCACTGGTGATTTTAATTTCACTGCCAAATCCGTGCCCCGATAATGACCCGACTCTCCTGCGCCCTCTCTCTCTCCCTTCATCGTTCCTCTGATCCCGCCTGGCAGGTGTTTCGGGGAAGACACCTGCATCTCCATCCCGGACATCGAAGCAGTGGTGATGGTACTTCAGCCCAGCGAGCCTCAGATCACCATCGCCGGGTTGGAGCACCTGACCCGCCCCTCCGCGGACCTGAGCAGCCCGGCCGGCCTGCCGCTCTTCCGGGACCTTCACATCATCAGCACCATCACCAGGGGCGATGTACCCACCCACAGCGCAGGTAGCTGACGGCGCTGAAACACCGGATGGTGTGCCGGAGGGGTCAAACCGCGGGCACACCATTGGGAATCTCATCCCTATGTAGATCTATGTCGTCTACATAGTTGTGTCCGCCATTTTTAACTCGTACCAAAAATAATAATTAAATAAGGAAAATGTATAATAATATTAACTGTTAGACAAACAGTAATAAAAAAGGCATGTGCCAAACCGATGACCGTGATCCTTCAGTCAATTACACTAAGAACTTAACTTAACACCACCAATGCCTTTGGGCTAGGAGTTCTGCACCATGAAATGAAGGGTTAAATTTCCCATTATTCTCTGAAAACTCCATGCTCCAGTCTCGCTTTACCATAGAAGTGTGAAATGGCCTTGTGGACCAGGGCTTGTCACCTTTGCTGTGCCCATGATTACCTATGTCTCTGAATACACACTGCTTCTCAATTTGTAGGTGCACGGAAAGCTCGCAGGCTTCTAAACAAAAGCACCAACGTGAAATAAACACAAAAACAAACGGCAGAGTGTTTCCCCAAACGATCCAGGCTGTTCTTTAACAGACGATGTGCTGTTTGATTCATGAACACCGAATCCCAATGCACCAACAAAAAATCAAAAAAATCAAAAAATTCCGGGAACTTAGCTTTTAATGCAGCTGAAAGAGCCAAACTTCAATCATTAATTAAATATTACGGATATTAAAGACATCCATTATTTGTGTGGGATGTAGCCTAAGTGTATGTATGAAAGCGAGTCCTAAAGACTTATTATTTTGTAGAGTATTTTTTCCCTCAATACGCTCTTATTATTACACATGGCGTTTTCTTTTTTCAGAAGTGGGGGATAAATAAGACTGAATCTAAGATGAGAAATTGATAGTACCTGGTGTTCGTGCCCATTAAGGCCTGTGCCTTACAGACAAATGAGTCCATTTGATCTTGTCTGAAAGCGCACAAAAAATAAAAAATAAATAAAAACACATACGTGGGATTCTGGATTCAAAGCAGTTATCGAGTCAGAGCCGCGTCGAACTGAACATCGCACCACGAAGGAATCTGCAAACGGATTCATCATGAAGTCCGGCGGAGGAAGACTTCTGCAGACACAGCATCTAGCCAGCACCAGACTGCGGTTCTTCCAGGGGCCTGTGGCCTTGTTCTAACCAGACCAGACACTAACGCTTCCCGCTTTGTGCCGTCGCAGCGAGATTCCCCGTTTTTTGAGGGTAAATGGGCGTGTTCCCCGGTCTCTGTTCAGTTCTCAGGCAGTGGCACTCACGCTTGGCACAGGGAGCTCCTCACGGGGCGGGGGACCTGGATTTACAGCTGTCTCCTCTTCTTTCCAGCTGCAATTAGCTTGGTTCCCTGCGTCCCACAACAGGGCGGCCTCTTCATTTAGGCAACCCTTCACAGAGCATGGCAGGTGCCAGCCACAGGGGACCCAGAAACCTGGATAGGTGACAGAAAGCGGTGCTGACAGGTACCCCAGCCCTGTAGCGGAATATCCCAGTGCCTATGTGCATCTCCAGTCAGGAGATAAGGCATTGAATGTTCTCGTAGTCTTGTTAATTTGCCTCATTGCAGCAGTGGATAGTTGTCTTTTCTTGTCACTAGTCTATACTTGAACCACAATTGTAAATAAACCATTGGTTTAAAAAAAAAATGGCACAACCTAGCAGTTCTCCAATCGTCTGAGTGATGGACTCCAACCAGGAGCACACAAGCACAGGTACAGGACTACCTGAGAGTCTGCGTTCAGGTGGCGACGAGCGCTGGTGCTGACGTAATGCACAAAGCACGCTCCTACGACCCAGCATCCCGTTAATGAAACTGCCTCAAACACGTCGGATGTCACTCAAAGTGAATATTTCATACGGAGGAGACAGCTCGCCTAACAGCCAAAATGGGCCTGTCAGTAAAGCCGCCACAAATCCCGGAGTCTCTGTGTCACTTATGACCACAAGATCGCACAGAGAAAAGGCAACATGTGGCAGCGTTATTAAGGGGAGGGGGGAGGAGGGGTTCACACTGCGAACCTTGAATCACCAAACTGGTGTTGTTTGCCTGTGAAGGAAAGCAGTGACCTTTGAAGCATCTTTCCACATCCTGTCGAGGCACTAAACAGGAGCCCGAATAGGTGGTGTTTCAGAGTAAGCGTTGGACCATACCCAAGCGGCTAATCTTCACCCTATTTCTGTCCCGAGTAGGCTAAAAGCATTCGAAGACTTGAATAATGCATGTGTTGGTCAGACTCATTAGTCTCTTGTTCTAGTCCCACCTGGGGTTGAGAGCTACACTATCACTGAATGTGCCATGGTGGATATCCATCTCAGACGCACCAGCTCCACCACGCAGGTTTAGTTACCAGATGCACGTTTCTGCAGTACGCAGGCCTGGTGTGCTGGAGGAGATCATCCACAACCTGGACTACTGTGACATCCTGGTGATTGGAGAGGAACTGAAGACCGAGTACGAGAGCCTACAGCTCCACCGCAGCTCCCTACTGGGGAAGCACCTGGATGCCACTAACTCCACCTCCGGGATCTCAGTCTATGGTGCGTAACCCACCGAAAACTCGTCCCGTCTCACACACATCTTCATTCATCGTCTAAACTTCTGGTGCTGCTAACTTGGTTTTGTGTGATTAGTACCTTATATTTTTTCCCCTGATAACTGTTGTTCAGGTGTGGATTCCATGTCCAACTACGAGCAGGTGATCAGACAAGTGAGGTATCACAACTGGCGCACGGCAGAGCTCTCCGAGAGAAAGTTCCGCCTCACCTGCTCAGAGCTCAATGGGCGCTACACCAGCAATGAGTTCAACCTGGAGGTCAGTAACAGCTGTGTAGGGTTCATGGGTGGAAAGGGAGAGGGTCTTGAGCAGGGAATGAAAGTAAGTGATTGAGTTATCTGAAGAATCACTCGAATCAGAGTACACAAGTCTATTCAAAATCACAAAGGGGGGTGAGGATCTAAGTAGATGACGACTTTCCACTCAAAGTCATCACTCGTTAGCCGGTCTTAGGGCTTCTGCTTCTTGAGTGAGAATTGGAGTTGCTCTCTGCCTCGTCCCGCAGGTCAGCGTGCTCCACAGCTCCGGGCTGGGGGAACATGTCAACCACATGGCAGCCCAGCCCCAGTACCTGCAAACCGTTCACCGTCCCGTCATGGCGCACAACCTGAACTCCGCCCGCAACCCCGGTAAGAACATCGCCAAAATGAAAGAGCCAGGAGTGGCCCGGGGAGGGTTAATTACTCTGCCACTGTTCCTTTTTGACCCTACACAGCAAAGAGATTAAGCCCCGAAGTGATGAAGGCTGCAGGTTGCCAGGCAGCTAAAGGGAAAAAAACGGGGCTGTTTCATTTGATCAAGAAGCAGCACGGAGGGGCATGCTTTTTTTTTCACACAATGTCCTGGGTGTCTATCTCCACACGCAGAGCCCAGCTGGGGGCTAAACTGCGCGCCACGCAGCGATTGTTCCCTGTCCTCCGCTGCCAGCTTTCTATAATCGTTTGATAAATTAATTTGATCAAAAGAACTCTTGCATAAGGGGTCAGGGCAAGATAAAAAGAGAGGAAGGTGGGAGGTGGAAAAAAGAAAAAGAAAGCGGAAAAAAAACAAATTATTTTATCGCCTAAACAAGGTAGATAATACGGGTTACACTTCCCCAGGGAGCACCTGATTTGCCTGCTCTGGAGCAAGATCTAAAGTCATATCTGGACGAGAAGGGGAGAGAAAAGGAGAGTCAGGTGCTCTGGAGGACCTGTGATCTGCACAACGCGCGCTCGCAGGAGCTATCAGTTCTGCCTGTGGCTTGCTCCTCGGAGCCTGCGTTGGCTCTAAAACCTCCGCCCGATTATGACAGACCACGGGGGTGTGCTGGGGGTGTTTTGGAGAGGAGAATGGAGATTAGAGTTCTGAAGATAAAGATGGCACATCAAGGAAAGAGCCCTCTCCCAGAAGGTGTCAGAACAGCCGATTGCATTAGGCCTGGAGATTTATCTGGCTCCGGAAGGCTGCTGAGCAATCAAGGGCTGAAAAATAACTAAGAACCGGGATGAATGGGACTTGTCCTCCCCAAAGGCCTACTGCAACCTCCAGGGTTCTGATGCTTTCTTGCTTAGCCCAGGCCCCGGATCACAGGCCAATCAGACCTAGTGATGTACACCGCGGCCCATTAAGTCCCCGCCCGGTACGCCCGGGATTCTGCCTCACGCTGCTCCATGGCACGTGGATCGTGCTGCCACATGATGGGCATATGTGTTCGCCGCGGGCAGCAGCTCATTCAGAGTCCTCAGAATCACTGGGCGCCGTACAATCTGTCCTGTGCCGACAGCATGTGTCATCAGGGTAGAGGTGCCAGCTTCTGCTGACCGTCTCGGAAATTCCCAATGACGGTTCCCATGTGACAGATGTGCAATGAGCCTGCTGGGTGGTGCGGGGTTTAAGTTGTCAGACCTTGTAATGAGTTCAGATTCCGGCACTGCTGTTGTACCCTTGAGATAGGTACTTAACCTGAATTGCTTCAGTAAATACCCAGCTGTGAGCCATGTGAATTTGCTCAGAAGCTAAATAAATTATATTAGCAAATGTGTATACACGGTTATTCATTTAAACGTTGTAATCTATATGGCATTCCTCAAATCAGTCCCCCAAAATAATCTCACAGATTGGAAAATATGGCCATTTCAGAGCACATGATCTGGACTAACTCCGAGCCTGCTTCATCTCCCACTGTGTGTCCCCACATCCTTCCTTCCGCTCTTCCGCCGCACAGCCGTCCCGAGTGCCGCCACCGTGGTGATCGTGGTTTGCATCACCGCCCTGGTTGTCGTCGTGGTCCTGGGAATCTACCGCATCCACGTAGCCCACCAGCACAGCTCCAAGGGCGGGGAAGGCAACACAGAGGGCGAAATTGACTGGGGCAACTCGTCCCTCACCATCACCGTCAACCCCATGGAGGTGAGGCCGCACACAAAACAGGCCCCCCCCACACAGGGACAGGAAAGCGGGGTGGGGGGGAGTAAGACAGAAAGCCCGCGAAACTCCAGCGCGTACCGATGCACTGCGCTTTTCCGTCTGTTGCAGAACTTTGAGCAGCCGCAGGGCGCTGATGAAGAGGCCAGCGAGGAGGAAGAGGAAGAGGAAGAGGAGGAAGAAGAGGATGAGCTGGAGGATGAAATCACCAGTGCGGAGTCTGAAGACAGTGATGAAGAGGAGAGGATGGTCCCCAGGGGGCCTCAGAAAGACCAGAGGAAGAGCCTGCATGAGAGGGACAACTCCGTGGTGCCCTATTAAACACAAACGCACACACAACAATCACAAAATCTATGCCTAATCCTAAGGCTACTGATTTATTGGCAAGACTAACATCCTTCAAAGGTGTATTTATTTATTTATTTATTTATTTATTTATTTTAGTATACACACACATCTTATGAAATGTCTCTCTCTGCTGGTTACACAGGTGTACTGCACCATAAACCTGCTCATATGAGGACAGCAGCTTGACTGTAGTTCCGGTGGAATTACAGTTTGCTTAGAAATGAGACTAACTGATGGTTGTTAAATGCTCTCTTTTCAATTTATCGTAAAAAATAACGATAAATGAGTTGGTTTCTATATGTGTAAACACGTGTACTTCACTACAAAGACATCAGCTGGGGAATTCATTTAAATGGGCTCACGTTTACTCTTAATGGCCAATACCATCCATGCTCTATGTAGAGTCAACTTCAACGAATTTCTCATTTTGTCTTTCTCCGTAGTCTTGTTAAGAAATCTGTAGTCTTGGCCCTGACAGCTTATAGTTTTTATGCTAGAAAAAATATATGTAAAAAATAAATGGCTTGTTAATAGCTTTTTTTCCACCTATTTTATGGGTCCTGAGCCACACAAGGATTTTTGACATTGTAATTAATTTTTCCCTTAAATGTCCATTAATTGGTTTCAGGTTACATGAAGTGAAGACAAAAGGCCAGTCAAGCTCACATTAAAATGACAAATACCGCTCCTGAAACATATGCACTGAACATTCTACTTCCTGGCCTCTGTGGTCGAATATATTTAATTGTACTAAATTATTATTTTTATTATAAAATCTGAGTCTTAAGAGATGTATGCCCTAATGCCAAGAGAAGTTCATTCATGCTGGACTTACAAATTTATTTTGTATCCATTTTTTCTTTCTTTTTCCGTTAACACCTTATGAAGGAGGAGAGTAGCTGTACATTTTTATATGCTAGGCTGTACATAGCGTTTAGAGTAGGCAAAGTGAAGTCCACCCCCTAGCCCTTCCCATCTGAATGTGGCCACATCCGCTTGTTCGAAAAACAACCCAGCCTTGTCCCGTGTTTGTGATTGACGTGCCGAACTTTCGTCTGTCCCCTCGCCAGGCAAACGCCCCTGCCTCTGTTCGGGTGTGTGAGAGACATGTCACGCATGCAGATTGTGTGTGTCCAATTACCCTGGAAGGATTTGTATTGACGCATCCCATCCCCCATTGCCCCTGTCTGGTGTGACACGATCAATCTATTGATCAATCTATTGATCCATCTATTGATCCACTGAGCCATCTGATAAGTGCAGGACAACAAATTGGCATGGTGAGGGAAAAATGTATCAGAAAATTATGATACTATCAGATACTTCATTTACTAGCCCCACATGCATAACCCTATGAATATTAATTACCCTTATTATTGCATTTCCCTAAATGGATAATTTAGTTTAAAACTTTGTAAATTTTTAAAGCAATATTTGTGAAACAAAAAAAAAAAATAAAAAAAAAAAAAAAAAGTGACATTCCTTTTAAACCTTGTATCCCTCCACTTTAGGATTCAAGAAAGAGGCACTTACAGCCCACGGTGATATGAGGACCTTGCTTGCGGTTTCCTACCCTGTTCGTATTGTGTGAGAAAGCCACTTTAAATTTGTTCATAATTACGTGTAAAGTCAGTGTATCAGTGATTAGGATTTCATCATGAGCTTCAGCACCTGTAATTGTGTCGTCGCCATCTGGAGACAGCGCCTGTTCTCTTTTCCGACCATCCACGTCCCGGCCATCAGATCTTGCCTTTTTTTTACATTGAGTACATGTCAACCTCTACTGCTCCCATGTTTTTCTATGTCTGTTTTATCAGAGAGAGGAAAAAGCAGCCGAGGAAGTTGATAACGATAAACATTGTTTAAAATATAGACCCTGTAAAATGTGTACAACTTTTTTAAACTTACTTTTTTCTTTGAGTTATGGGCTTTTGTTTGTTTTTTGGGTGGTCACTACAGCACTTTCTGTACATCGACCAATAAAGGCTTGTTTTTGAATTCAGTCGTGTCTATTGCTTTCTGTATATCTCTTAAAATTCATGTTAAACGTTTTCAAAAGCCCGAAGCCGAAGTGACGAAAATAGTTTTTCTTTTCTTTATATCGTTACTGGTGTTTAAATATTTAAATGTGGGTTGCTCTTGTCATTTGAATGATACGGATTATAATATTTCCCCTCAGCGACTATCATTTTAAAACAAAGGCATCTTGTATTTCTCAATATATCCACAAACTGAATCAAAGTCGGCTTGTAGTCAGAGCAAGCTTCGCACAGCAGTAGGCGTTTCATGATCTCCAGGGTCTTCTCCCATCCACAAACAAATAAAGCAAAGGGCTAAAAAAAGACCCAACGATTCTACTCAGCTCAAGTAATACAAACACACCCATTTTGCGAACGTATCAGGTTATTTATACAATATTACCATCTAGAGGCCAGTTGAAGCAATCTTTTAGCAAATGTCAGGAAAGTGACTATTAATGTCAATTTACCACATTTTTATGCCGACGCCTTTATTTTTATTATCTAGCTGTGTATTAATCTGTAATTAAATCCAGTTCAATAAGTCTAATGTAATATCTAGGGCTAGCATTGCTAAGAATGAGGTACCTTCAGTCGAAGTGAGATTTGTACCATGCCAAAGTTCCAAAGGCAAGCCACCTTGATTCATCCTAAAAAAGCCACACGGTTCTTGGTTCCAGTAACATCTCCTTCATAATCACACAAGTCCTCTTGGCAGTCTCCAAATATATAATAGCCGTATTGAGAGACTGAACAGTCTTTATAGTACACATTTTCCCATTTCCCTTCATTCATACTTGTGTTTATTTTGCTGCTGTCCCCCTGCACAAAGAGGCTCACGTCTGAATCGAATAATCGGAGATCATTACTCCCCATTACGCGACCACCTTCCTTTCAGGCAACCACAGCGCGTACTATCCCTGCATGAACTTCGTCTAGGAACGGCAGGCATTGACAGTGTACAACCCACACTTTGCCACCAGCGATGCACTTAGCTCCTAACAGTGACTGGTGCTTTCTGGAGGGCTACCTCCCGAGGGAAGGCTGTATCTCGGGGTGAGGTCTTTGAAGGCTCGCAGCGGGGGGACACACACAACCAGCGTGGGAGTTTCACAACACGAGCTGGCATTTCAAACCATCCCCGTCGGTGACAGAACCAGGCCTCGTTTCTTCCACCCGGAGCACCCGCTGTCCCATTTCTGCCTCGCTGCCAGGACCCCTGACCTGGAACACGGGCGGAGACGGACAGCAGGAGCTGAGCTAGTGGTGGGACTGCAGGGGCACTAGAACGCCCCTACCCTTCATGCTTTACTGATGAACAACGTGAGAAAAGGTATTTCTACATGTTTTGGTGGTTGGTAAAAATTTTACTCTACAATACCTTCAATTTTCTCTATCTTTTTTAAATTTCTATTTAAATGAGACATTTTACAAATGTTATCCAATAGAGCAAAAAATTCATGCTGTAGCTACAGGTGTGTGTGAAAGTCCCATTGAAGATGCACTAGTCAGAAATTGCTGCAAACTAAAATGACGGTAGACTCCATTGAAATCCTTGCATCGTTGTGCTAGGCATCAGGGTTATTTTGATTTTGTAGTTGGGAGATAGGTGTTTATGCACATCACTAAGCCCAAGTATTTGTGTCCGGCTTTGTATTGTGCTTTCATTACAAATCTTTATGTTTTTCGTCAGCACAATCTCCAACACAACAACACCTGCCTTTCCTTCAGTCGGACAGGCCCCCAAGCATTAACCACAAAGTCCCCGTTAAACCTTCTCTCGTTCCCTCTGCATCACTTTCACAAAACAGTCCAGATTACGGCTTGTGCTAAATCAGATTCTTGATCTTAACGTGATTGTTTAATCTGCGCCGAGTGATTTGTAAACAGCTGGCCCCAGGCGGCGTCACAAAAGCAGAGTGACTTGATTCTCCCCAGGTCCTGATTGGTAGACGTCTTCCCACTTCTTCACTCAGTCACGCTCCTCCTCGCTCCACTTCAACCCACTCGGCAGCGCTGGAATCTCATTAAACCACTCCAGCTGAAAAGCAGACGATTGGCTAGTGGGTGCAGGGAATGCAAACCAAGCACTTAGTCCCCCCCAGAGGGATGGGGTAATGTTGGCAATTAGCGGTTTTGTTGATTTGTTTGTTTTACGGATTTTCTGTTATGCAATTGGCAGGAATTTTTACTGGTAATGAAGTGTGATTAGATCAGTGCCCGTGAAAAATTCCCATTCAAGATGTAATTAATCTGCAGAAATGACTAAACACCAGGGCAAACATTAGGGTAATCAACAAATCAGCATTAATTACAGAAATCTGTGTGCAAATAAGAATATGCTGAAGCGCTATAATGGGATTTCGTGAACTGATGCTGTGTTAAGGAACCCAACATTATTGATCCGAACACTAGTCAATATGGGCAGATTTGTTTGTTTTCATTGTACTTTTGCTCCTTCTCTTACTCTTTATTTTCAGCCCCACTACTTAATCACTGCAGGCTCCATATCTTTGTTTTTCCCCAGTATGGTGACACACCATATTTGCTCTCCTGCCCAAGGGAGAATAATAGGATACCCATCCATAAATAAGCCTGCCTGGATTTATCACTTGGTAGGATAGTTATTTATAAGATGGGTGTGAAATTGAGGGGAGCTCTTAGGCGTTTATTTATGACTGTGAGCCAGGCGTGATTCTCTCAAACGTTCCTTGCCGTGTCAACCGCATCCTCTGAATTCCTGATGGCAGAGGTGTGCGTTTACTTACAATTTCAATGGTGCTTCTACGATAAACACCATTCTATTATATAAGAATGGTAAAACAGGGCATTTAGACACTGGTTTGACCTTCCGCTGGTCATGTCGCTCACTGTGAAACCTTCCGCTGGTCATGTCGCTCACTGTGAAACCTTCCGCTGGTCATGTCGCTCACTGTGGAACCTTTCGCTGGTCATGTCGCTCACTGTGAAACCTTCCGCTGGTCATGTCGCTCACTGTGGAACCTTCCGCTGGTCATGTCGCTCACTGTGGAACCTTCCGCTGGTCATGTCGCTCATTGTGAAACCTTCCGCTGTCTATGTCGCTCATTGTGAAACCTTCCACTGGTCATGTCGCTCACTGTGAAACCTTCCGCTGGCTATGTCGCTCTGGTGAAATCTTCCGCTGGCTATGTCGCTCTGGTGAAACCTTCTGCTGGTTATGTCGCTCTGGCTTGGGATTTTATTAGCATTCCATCATCAAAAGCTGCAAGTGTCTGCTGCCATAGCTTTCCTCAGTAACTGCTTCTTGATTTGAGTTTAATTGTGTTTAATTGCACTTATTCTCGATACATGTGGCTCTGCATGAAACGGAAACCTAAAATAAAATAAAATAAAATAAGGTGGGTGGCCACCAGCTGACATGCAGAGTAAAACTGTGCCGTAGTGTGGTCTCTCCACTGAAGTTTATTTGTG
This sequence comes from Hiodon alosoides, assembly GCA_025775065.1. Taxonomy (NCBI): domain Eukaryota; kingdom Metazoa; phylum Chordata; class Actinopteri; order Hiodontiformes; family Hiodontidae; genus Hiodon; species Hiodon alosoides. Next base: position 10,635 of record JAOYSI010066336.1, on the reverse strand, counting down.
GTGAAAACAAACATTGCACCTGGCAGTAATATCCTGAGCATTCGCGATATTTTGTTATGCACTTATGCAAAGGATTTATTGAAAAATGAAGTCTTGAAAAGTGAAGGTTAAATGGTACAGGCACACACAGTGAAGGTACAATTGTGTATTTCAAGTTCAGGCAACAGAGAGAAAATAATTAACTTTGTCCTCAAAACAAAAGACACCTTGAGAGTGGTTTAACCTTTCAGTTTTTACTCAGGCATAATACTATAGGCTGTAATAGTAGGAGAACGGTTCTGTTGAGTGAGATTGTTAGAGAATTAGTATCGCTCTCACTTCAAAGGAGTTTTTCAGGAGTTACAGATTAAAGCTAAAGCTGTGTTTTCTGACAAGTAAACAGTAGTTCTAGGACAACCCAACATAAAAAAGTAAAGTGAAAAAAAAATGTGCTTTTTAAGGGGTTGCCAACTCTTCGAGAGCCAAACACCTGAAGCTCCCTGTCCCGCCCACCAAATTTATTTTGGCCTGAAAAGTACAGTGATTCTTATTTATAAGGTGGGAAAGTTTGCGAGACTATGACTATTCAACATTAAATACACGTAGGAAAATGAAGTTATGCAATAGGTGACAGTAACACCTTTTACGTGAATGTGGAGCTGAATTTGTGGAACCCATACATATTAGTCAAAACGTTAATTTGCGCATGGTGAAATAGAATGAATATCGGCCTAATTTATACAAATCAGGTCAATATTTACATTACAGCACAGGGGTGGCAAAGTAAGTGTAATTACGAACTATGGACATTGGGTGGCAGTGTTGAGGTGTGCTGGCCATTAGGAAGACAACTCAAACCTGCTTTTTTCTCCGCTGTGTCTGGCAGGCACCACAGCTGTGTGGTCGACTCGGTGTGTTAGCGCATGCCCGTGTGATTGGTGTAATTCCAATTAGAGATGATGGCATTGCATTCCTCAGAAGCTTCTCCCGCACAGTAATGTCTAAGCACACACATTCACACAGTGGATTCGAGTGCAAGACCGTTGTACACCTATACGCGTTTGCCTGTTTGCTGTTTGAGTCAGAAAAGATAGAGTTGTGAGATCTCATCAACTGATGCTATGCTCATGTGGTCTACACATTCCCTGCTGGGAGATCAGCCTAATTGGTACTGTGATGGAACCCCAAAGTCAGACGGCGCACAGCTGCATCTATTTAGCAAGCAGTAAAACGAAGCACGCTGAGGCATCAAATTTTAAAATAAGCTCTTACCCTGGCTGACACCTACCTGCGCCACTGTCTCCCCCAGGTGGGCGGCGTTCGGGGTTGGGATTCAGAGCGATAAAACACACAGCCGTCATTGTAACGTTGTGCGGGACACGCTCCATTAACTGTGGAGAGAAAAACAAAACAGGACCGTCTGAGAGTGAGACCGGCGTTGATACGTACCTGCCACAAGGCACCGGCGGAGGTGTCAATTTGTGACAGGAGAGGCTTAAAAGAGGATGCCACCAGATGTCGGTGTGTCAGTGTGTGAATGGGTCTGACGTGGAGTAGAAGCAACAGCCCCTGAGATCACGGATTTAGCGTTAGAGATCTGAATGTCTTGTAAACTCTACATTGATTAATGTTGAATGACAATTTAAGATGAGAATCCCTAAAGCTTCTTGGATACGGCAGCAAAGATCTTTGCGTTGACATTTCTTGATCCCATTCGCATCATCCAGACGTTGCCTTCATGTACCTGTTGAATATATTCCTCGATGGTGGGATAAAGCCGACTTTTGCAACTGTATGGCACAGAAAGTTTGATAAGCGGCAGATCTCCTGCAGGGTTCAACACCAATAACAGCCCGTTTATTTATAGACTGACGACACAGTGAGTGACGGGTGTGTTCCCATAATCACTTTCAAATAGACAGTGTCAGCATGAACTGTCTATAACCCATGTGATGGCTAGCTCACTGCAGATCAGCTCCTGTCAGATCAGACAGCACACACAAAAGTGCGCGCCGCCCCCCACAGAACTGCCCGCCGTCTGTGGCGGCGCACAGCGGTCCGAACGAAGACAAGGGCACGGTGACCCCGCGGATCCCTGAGCCATGGGGAGGGCACTTCACTGAGGGCCTGCCAGCTGTTCGGCAGCAGGTAAAGAGAGATGAATGAAGCGAGGCTGTGATTTAACACATTCCCCAGCAGGCTTTGTAAACAGACCCAGATACCATTAATCCAGCCCCATTAAAGACAAATCGAAAACAAGAGCCGTATAATCAGAATGCCCCGTTGGATAATGGAACGTTTTGTCCTCCTCCATTGTTGGGGCTATTTATACATTCAAACACACCTGGGCAGTAACCCAGATACATGCGCCGTGCATTCGGCAGGGAAACCCCACGGCTCTCAAGGTCAACCCCTGTGTCTAATTACTGAGTGTAGAGGCGAGTGTGGCAGCGGTAATCCAAGACTCCAGCCATCTTGCAGTCCTTCGGGTCCACCTTCCACCGAAGAGACGGTCGGGGAGACAGGAAGGGCGGAGAGGCGGTCGGAGTCAGCAGACAGTACACAGAGAGGCTGCAAGGGGGGGGACGGAGCTCGCCGTCAGCTCTTCCAGGCAGCTGAAGCTAATTAACCTCCATTTTCATAACGTCTGTTCATTTGAGACAAAGCTCGTCAGAAGAGACGCAGCTCGAACGCTGGTGCTGCCTGTTTGGCAGCGGAGGAGATTGTGAGGTGGCCCCTATCCAGGGCCCTTGTTGAAGCTTCATGGGCTGTTCCATTTTCAGGGCCTTGGTTACGTAAAATTGTACGTTTTTAATGAGCTCCCGGTCCTGGCGCTCTGGTTCCTCTCAGTCTCCAGAAAGGCGACCCAGTCGGCGCACCACTCAGTTTACAACTTCTCCCCTGACGTCGAGACCAGCCTGGTTGAGTTCACTGCGGCAGGATCTGGGAGGCTTCCTCGGTCGGCCATATCCCACTTGTGTCACTCCGTGTGGGACATAAAAACACAAAATACTAACCATCGCCTGCTAGAACTCCAAACTCCAACTAAACTTCTCCCCACACAAAACACTAACCATCGCCTGCTAGAACTCCAAATTAAAACTAAACACTAAACATCGCCTTCTGGAACTCCAAATTCAAACTAAACACTAACCATCACCTGCTGGAACTCCAAACTCAAACTAAACACTAACCATCGCCTGCTGGAACTCCAAACTCAAACTAAACACTAACCATCACCTGCTGGAACTCCAAACTCAAACTAAACACTAACCATCACCTGCTGGAACTCCAAACTCAAACCAAAACTTATCCCCACACAAAACACTAACCATCACCTGCTGGAACTCCAAACTCAAACTAAACTTCTCCCCACACAAAACAAAAGACCACAAAAAGAACCCTGAACCAGCTCTAACAACCACTGCCATCGGTGTGCCGCGATTTGACCCAGATCACCTTGCTGCTAAACAATCGCTAGGCCATGGATGTCAGGTCTCAGTTTCCCCTTCCGATCCGACAGCTGATAGATGCCCCTCGTCTGCTAATCACTTGGGCTAATTAACAGAGCCTGAGATTTCTGCATAATTGATAAAGAAAAACTCAAACACAATCAAATAAAGCATGCAACGCACATGCACCTTACAAAAGACGACAGCCGGAACATAACAGAAGGAGAAAGAGGGGGCTTTGATTGAGAGGCGCGAAACCCAAGATCCGCTAAGATTTCTTCACCAATGGACGAAAAAGCAGGCATTGTTTTCTTCCTGGCCCCCTCCCTTCACGACTCACCCGTTCCCTCCGCAGCATGCCAGTGTAAACATGAACGTTACACACAGAAACAGCGAAACGCTCGCTTTAGGCTTGGGTGCATATCTCAGGCTAGTCCTTAACCGGAGCCCTAGATTGGCCAGGCCTCTAAGGAGGAAGCCCTGGTAATGCCAATCAGCAGAGGCCAGGAGGCCTCTCCTTCACTTCAAGGAGAGACTTCGCGTACCCAGCTTCTGGTGTTTTGTTCACCTCAGGTGCCCTAGAAACAGCTCGAATGCGACAAACACAAAATGTGCCTTCCCTTCCACATTTAGCTTATACGCCCACACAGCTCCTTGTAGAAAAGACATCAGAGGTAACTTTTCTGGGTATTTGTAAAAAAAAAAAAAAAAAAAAGGGTCAGCTTCCACACGATGTCACAGTCAGGGTCTTGCTGTAGAGTTGCGGGAATGCCAGAATGCAATTAAAAGTGAACTCCTGGCTGACGCGAGAGGGTTTCCAAGGAAACCGATGTAGCGAGGAAAACAAGAAGAGAATTAGGGTGACAGGGAAACAGTGGCCTGCCACATCATGAAGGCAGCTCTGCCATGAATTTAAAAGTTTGTCAAGCGAGAGCCTGAGACAAGCACCGATGGCCCAGAGGACGGGTTCCTTGGTCCAAAGAGCGATAGGGGAGGGTAAGGAAGGTTCACGCACAGGATTGGAGGACATGCCCTGGGACAACTCAACTGCCAGTGTAACCCCGGGAGAATTTTGCTGGTTCCCCTCTCGGATTAGATGGTTTCCCTTTCTGTTTTGCTGTGTCTGCCTGTAACACCAGAAAGAGGAAGTAAAATAGACAGGTTTTTTTCTGTATCTATATATGGTATCTACCAGACAAGTAGTAAACAGCATTTTTTGACAAGACATTTTTGTTATGTTTTGACAGGCTCCTCGATTAGAGCATCATCAGTTTTTCAATGCTCTGGGCCTCAAACTTACTACTAACCGAACATGGTTTCTTTTACTCAGAGCTTTGCAGTTTCTAGAAGCAGAGAAGCGGTCCACTGAAAGAGTCAGGGGTCAGGCTTTCACCTGCCGAGCCCTCGTTTCATTTGGACTTCAATAGGAGGAAATGCATGAAGCGCACAAGTAGCGTTCTGAAACATTGTTTAAAAAGGGGAAAAGGAGTTACAAGAATCAGAGGAAAGCGGTGAGAAGCGGTTGCCGGGTGAAAGTGAAGAGCGTGCCATCTCCCAGCATCCCTCGCCGGAGCAGCGCGCAGCAGGAGAAGGTGAAAGCAGACTTGTGATGCCAGGGCCTGCGCTTATCGCTCTACCCCAGCGCCCGCATCGCCGTCTACTTGCTGCTATTGATCCTGCTGTGTCGTTTCCTAATCGCCTGTCTCCCTGCTGTCATACCAGCAGGCATTCTCACAGTAGGCAGACCCACACACAGTTTACACGTTAGACCGCAAACAAGCCATTCAAATGCCTACTGTTGCAAAACCCCGCGCCAGGCCAAACCTGAGGCATGTGGACGGCCCTCTTCGTTCCCCCATCTATTCCCTCAGGGCTGGGGGGGAGGCGGGGTTGAGCTGGAGTGTCTGTCATTCAGAGGCCGCCCTCCGGGACCAGGGAATGTGCCAGCCACCAGAGCTTAAGCTTGAAGGCTTCTGTGCCCAGGGGAACAGCCCTCTGCCACATTTCTCAACGTTGGGGACAGCGTGGTATGGATTTGGATCCGTTCAGCGGCTCACGGTGACACTTTGGTAAGGCTGAGTGACATCACGTCTGCTAGGTAACGGATACAGGTAGGATTCTTTCTTTATGGCCGCTGTTGATCCCACAGGCTTTGCACTACCGTGGTTTTACTGGGCTTGCTGGGTAAACTAGGCACAGCGATGGTCGACAGTTCCCGAGAGATATGGGGGTGAAAGTGTTTAATAAACGACCCTTAAGTTGGCTGTCGTTTCTGGTTTTATTCACGCCTGTCATCAGCGTTTTTCCACTCGAGTTTACCAACGTGAGCAAATGAAGAAGGTGGAAGTGTTGAAGACAATGGTGCCTATTCACGTCATCCTCCAAAAGGCCAGGAGGAGCAGACAGGCATTTTCTGGTACATCTTAACCTTTAGAGGTGTAAAAAAGCAGAGGTGGTAGGGATGTGTGGAGACCAGCCTGTGAAAAAGGTGTTCATTTAAAGGAAACGTTACCATTTGAAGCTCACATATTCCTGGGCTGTTGTCCATCCTCTGACCTCAGAACAGGGGTTAAAGCTGTATCAAAGGAGAAGTAAAACGAACCCACAAACTACTTCTGCGATGAGTGCGTTCGCCTCCTTTTTAGCAAGACACGCTAATTCCACAATTTATTTAGGCATGCACTGAAACAAGAATAGCCATGAACAATACATTTGTTTGTTTTCTTTCAGTCCGATTCACTAAATATTTTGTACAATATAAGTAAATGAGCCGTTAATAAACTTGGACACTGTTGTATTGGACACAACCTCTTCATCATTTCTCATTCATTCAAATGCATCCCCGTCTCGCCGCTGCTCACACCAGCCATTTACATTCCAGTAAAATCTGAACAAAACAGAAAAACAACCCTACGCCCAATTTTCTGTCGTTACTTATGCACGCCGCGGTCCTCTTGACTCCATCCAGAAAAGAGAGTCCTGATTTTTCCATCCGTCTTGGGCTGTTGCGTTCCCCTCAGGGCAGGTGCCTGACACTGCACTCTGAGGAGCCTGGCAATGACTCAGCAAAGTGCCTGGGCACTCAGTGAAGTAACTGAGGCAGGGGAGAAGAGGTCTGCCCAATCAAAACGCTGCATTCCAACGTCTCACGGCGACTGATTTACATAACCATACTGTGACTGCATTTCCGTGCATTTCTGTTGGAGCCAGATTTAATACCACACACAAGGCCAGAGTGATATGCTGGGTCTGACTGCAACGCTTTGATACCTGCAGCGACAATAGGTTTGTTTATATATGCATCTGTTTTGTATTATAATATTCACATTTTGAAATGTGCTTATTCTTTATCATTTACCCCCATTTACTCTGGTTTGTTGTAGATTTACAATGAAGACCAAATGTTTTTTTTTAAAAGACCAAAAGTGAAATAGGCAGCATGTGGGAACGTGTCAGGTGGCGGTATTTAAACAGGGAAAACAAAGACTTCCACAACATCCGTACTCCTCTATGCTGGTCAGGAACTCTCACTTCAGGTAGGTGCAAAAAAAGGCCAACGCAAACTAGAACGACATGATAAGACACCGACGTGCTCGTCAGAATCGTGTCTAACTGGATTCAGCTGCACTTACTGGGTCAGCCTAGTGTGGCCTTAAGGATGTGAACACCCACCAATCCCCAGAATTTGTCTTTGACCAAAACCGCATAGTGTTGCCCCGGTATTCATCCGAGAAACAGAAAGAGAAACGAACCAATTTCTTTCAAGTAAATGCTCACCTTTTGTGAACAATCTTTATTTCCCTCTTTGCGTTTGAGATCAAACCATTGCAATTGTGCTCGACTCAATGCTTGCGTTTCGAGAACACAAAGCCTTCTTCTAAAGGCAGACAACACTCCATACTTACTGTTTGACACAGGGCTATCAGTTCTCAGTAGTTTTAATCTTTACAGAACTGATATAAGCTCAACGTGATTTACATTTCTCATCACTCATGTCTACTCGACCCTCGTTGCTTACATTTCCTTTCCCTCCAGCCACCGTTCATCCGTCACCTTTGGAAAGTAAGGAATTTGAATCAGCACATTGTTTATTGTCTCCAGTATTGCACCTACGGTAAGGTAAGGTAAAAATTTTCTTGCAGTTGGCTGACAGCTGTGTGTCATTAGAACAGCGCTACGGGTAATGGTATTCTCCAGTAATGCACCGACGGTAAGATAAAGGTTTCTGGTTTGTCTGCGTCAGCTGAGAATGCCAGCTTTACACTAACACAAAACTACTAATGAACAGGCAGGGCTTCCACAGCACTACACATAATTACTTAATTAATGATTAGCAAATTGAAACCAATTAGAAACCTAGGCTCGCCGCAGTGGGGAACTGTAATTGAACTCATTGACGAAACAATAAGCCAACGGTTTATGACTGTTCTTAATTATACAAAACCTATAATTGGGCGGCTTGTTTCCAGGCTTGTTCGAATCAACCTCACCCCCCCATCACCCTCTGATATGGCATAAGCGCACTGCAGTTTTGGGCAATTGGATTTTTTTAATGCATTCACTGATTGGCTAGAATAATTGACCAAAAATCTGATTTTACCACCGTAGGCCAAGGTTGCTTCCACATTGGAGACCATTCATGGGAATAAGATAGATTAACAACAGAAATGGAATAAATGGTAAACATACGTCCTACAAAAAGACATTGGACATCTCTTGCAACACTACAGGATACTTTCTGTAAAATAATTCACCACTATCTCCGTGCTGCCTAAGCTGTTTCCTATCATGCTTAGCAGCGGAAAAAAAGTCTGAGCTCAGTGACAGTGACATCTGTATTTAGTTCTCACTGTTAGATTGTAAGATCTTAACTGGTTACATTCCCTTTGAAATGCGGAAGAATGGACTGCTAAATTGTAATATATCTAATAATACAATATATATAGATATGTCCGCACAGGTTTTGGTGTTCCTTCTTTCATGTGATATAATATATCAGCACGCGACACTCAAGGAGAAAAAGACTTCAACCTTTGTATAGATTTTGATTAAAAACGAGAAGTTTTTACACTTACTTCAGGACTTTGTATAAAGAACATGAAAAACGGTCGGTATTTGGTCGGTATTTAGTATGTAGCCTTTTCTAAAAACTGAAGTATGATCTGTTCTCCCTCCTAGTATTCACACCACCTGCTGATCCAGCGGCCTTTCCCAAACGGAAGTTGATTAGCTCTTACACAGGTTTCCGTAATAACCTGTTGATTAACTGCTGTCATCGTGATTTCACAGAGATGTCCCATATTTCCGACGGGATAGCAGCATTACTTTTTTAGCAAATCATTTCCAACTAACCCTTGAAGCACGAAACTAACAAGCAAGATAAGTCGCTGTCCATGACATCTGATGCACTCGTACGACTATAAGCACGGGGAGTTTGTAGGGCCGTGGGACTAGGTTCCTGCGGATTGTGGAGCAAGGAGAAAAGCAAACCAAGACCCGTCAATTCAGTCGATTTTATTCACATTTAAAATATGCTAAGGGCAGCACTGTCCATACATTCAACCGTTTGCCTTGGCACGGCTTCCAGTCTCACCGGGGCTGAGCAGGCAGATTTCAAACATTAGAAAAAAAGAATAATAATAATCATAATAACAATAATAATATTAATAATAATAATAATAACAATAATAATGAAAAAGCAGCATGTTGTTAAAAAAGTCTCGGATGACAAGTCATCTTCAATATGTGTGCTTACCTGCAGATTAACCTATTAAATAAAAAAAAAGATCCATCTCTGGACAGATAAATTAGACATAGTAATATCAATCATCATCGAGTCATAACAATTCTAACAATACTTTTTTGGGGGAGTTAAAAAAAAAAAAGTGTTATTGGAAAACAATGGATTTAATATTTAAAATTGGTTTAAGCTTTAAACAAACGCTGCCCCCCCCCAGGAACTTCACTTTCAGGAAATAGCATGTACCTCATTTCCTTCTTGCTGGATGTGAAAGGTGTGCGGGCAGAGCGTGAGGTTTACTGATATGAGTAAAAATACGTGTTCAAGGCATCCCTAGGTTACTGTGCTTTTGGAAAGGCAGTCCTTGATTGAGATCTGAAAGCTGACTGACTCTCCGGATTTGCTTCACCACCACACGCACAGCAGTTCCATCTCTGTCCATCGGTCTAGGAGTGATGGCAATTGGTAAATAGAGAAAAAAAAAAAAAACGTAACCAATCAAATGAAAGAAGAACTCAAGTGTCCACCACAGAGACGCTGCTCTCAATGTAAACAAATCTGTTCCATCGCCCATGCGTTCCCCCCCCCGCCCGCCGATTCCGTTACTGTGCGCCACCGTCCTTGTCCGCTGATGGTCACTGGTACTGGAGGTAATTCTTCAGGGACTGAGGCAGCGGCAGTGATTGGATCGCGTGCAGCCGATCCCGGCCGAGCGCCAAACGGGCCGTGCGCCGACACAGGTCCATCAGGGGCAGGGGTTCCGCTGTGATAGGGAGAAAATGGAAAAAGGGAAGGAGAGGTTTGGGGGGATCGAGTTAGAGATTCCAAAGATGCAAAGGATTTTTGTCCTCACATTCCTGCACTCCACTACTCACACTCAGCCCTTGGCTGTAACCTTGACAATTACATAAATTTGGATTGATCGAGATTGATGACATCTGATTCCATCACACAATCTTTGTAATGGTATAGCAGTGTTCCAAAAAAGGTTATAAAAACAGGAGGAATAAAATACTTTCCAGGGCCTATTTTCTGTGACACAGACTTGAACTTTTCTAATGGAAGAGAGAATGGGAGAATGATGTTTGGTTCTCCCTCCAGGCTAGGTTGCGCGTCGGAGAATCTCCAGCCGGTTATCTCCAGGAGGATGCAGGGCTTTTAATTTACGTTTGCTTTCTCAGCACACATGCTCATCAGTGACACTTTACGCAACGCCAGGGCGTACAGACACATTCTTGGGAAGGCGTTTAAGCCCTTTGCTCAAGGGCTCAACAACTCAGAGTCACCGGGTTACAGGCCCAATACCTGAATATCCACCCTGCCGCCCCCCCCCCCCCGCCGCGCGCCCCCCCCGGCGCCGCCCCCCCCCCCCCCCCCCCCCCCCCCCGCCCCCCCCCCCCCCCCCGCCGCGGCCGCATGGAGGTTGTGTGTGATGTTCAGGCCTGTTGGGGGGTGCAGTTGTCA
>JAOYSI010066325.1:0-22951 GCA_025775065.1 Hiodon alosoides | reverse complement strand
TCCCTCGCCCCCCTCTCTCAATTTCTCTGTCTAACTCCGTCCCCCCCTCTCAATGTCTCTGACTAACTCCTTCCCCCCCTCTCTCCCTGTCTCCCTTTTTTCTTTCCCCTTGCCCTCCGCTGTCTCTCTCTCTCCTGTGTGACTCATACGCTGTCCACATGACGGAGGCAGACAGCCGTGGGTCGCAGTCGGAGGGCTAGCGCCAGTCTCTCTGGACCCTGCTGAGAATCCCCCGCACTGCGCTCGTGCACGGCATGCTGGGAAGACAGACCTGCCATGAGAGCCACACGATTCCTGTGGCAGAAAAGCAGCAGACGCACCCTTTTTACTCTCCCCCTGTGAACTGACTGTCAGTGTGGGTTCTCACAGCCGCAGAGAGAGATGGGGGTGGGGATGGCTCTGACTCCTGTGGGCGTTTCAGCCCACACCTGCTGTAGTTGGCTTCCATGTTTTTGACTGTGCATGACTGATTTGCAATCAGTTTGACTCATGTTTGTGCTGGTCCGTGTTTGTATCCAATCATGGGCTGCAGGTTGTTCTGGATTATGATAATGTTACTTAAAATCTCCATAGACAGCACTGGGATGTGAACATGTTTTCTTTAGCCATTGAGATTATGTCAGTTTCATGACCTCACAGGCATGTGGCGACAACTTGGGCAAACGCAGCCACTGTCTGGTTTGGCGTTTGCACAGTGTGTTCTGATGAACATGGCGTAACACCAACCTTCAGAGCAGCATGAGAACCAGCATCAGTGATGCATTGTTCGGCATTAGGCACGGGCATGCTTGGTGACAACAGAGAAGTGTAGTGTGTGTTTGTGTTTCAAACTCTCCCCCCTCCCCTTCCATGACAGAAATTCACACAACCATCTCTGCCGCCACTGAGGCTGTCAAACCCAAGCATGGCGGACAGCGAGGGGCGGTTGCCATGGAGAACGCCGGCTCACCACCCACGCCAGCGACAGACACGGGGGTGGAGGACGACAAGGACAGGATCGTGGTGGAGATTGTGCAGATGTACAGCAGGCAGCAGGAAAAGCTCAACTCCACCCTAAAGAAGCAGCTGCAGCTGGAGATGGTAAATGAGCCCCCCGGCCGACCTCCCACTCACCCACCCTGTGCCCACTTAGCTCCTCCCTCTGCGCCTCCTGCAGCTGGAGATGGTAAATGAGCCCCCCGGCCGACCTCCCACTCACCCACCCTGTGCCCACTTAGCTCCTCCCTCTGCGCCTCCTGCAGCTGGAGATGGTAAATGAGCCCCCCGGCCGACCTCCCACTAAGCTCTGCGCCCACTTAGCTTTTCCCTCCTCCTCCTACTCCTGCGAGGGGGGGAGAGAGAGAGCAGGCAGGCGTGGGTGTCTGAGCTTTGGTATGTGTGTGGCAACAATGACAAGAATACGCCTCAGTCTGAGCTTCAATCTGAGCCAGGTTTGGTGGGGCCTCCGGTCTGTTTAGCCCACGTATCACCTCTGTGTTCAGGCACGTCACAGTGTCTAGATTGGCGTTGGAAGTAAAAAATAAAAAAATGTTTGTCGAAGCAAAAGTTACAACAACGTGCAGAACAGGAAAAGCGAATTTCCGTCTGCGGTTGTGAAGAGTTTGGTGTGACTGACAAAGGCGTGTGTGTGTGTGTGTGTGTGTGTGTGTGTGGGACAGGAGCTGGAGGCGCTGCGTGGCGGAGAGGCTGCCCGTCTGAGGGAGCTCTCTGCAGAGCAGGGAGAGTTGCAGAGCGAGCTGGAGGCCATGCACTCTGAGCATGCTCAGAGGCTGGGGGCGGTGCAGCTGGAGCAGCAGCAACTGGAGCAGCGGCTGGAGCAGCTGAGACAGCAGGGCTGTGCTTGTGAGGCCCACTACACTGCACAGGTAACGCCACCTGGGGGCGCCGCAGGCATCTGGTCCTGGAAGACGCCAGCTTAACAAACAGTTCTACAGTGTATTAATCAAACGGATAAATAAATGGCCAGTTAGTTGTGCTGACTCCTCAGTTATAGAATAGTCCTTAAAATGAACTGCAGCAGGACAATCATTGGACCGTCAAGGGGTGTGAGTGCCATAGTAACTTACCCAGGACTAATGCCTCCACCCTTCCCTCCACCCGGCCCACAGCTGTCAGAACTGAGGCAGAGACTGGACCGCGCTGAGGCAGACCGTGAGGAGCTGCAGGAGGAGCTGCAGAGGGAGAGGGAGGCTCGTGAGAAGCTGGAGCACACAATCTCCCAGCTCCGGCGGCAGATGGGCGAGGCGCCCCTTCCCACTCCTCCCGAGAATGCGGAGGTAAACCTGGGCCCGAGCTAGACGTCTCCAGTAGACGCTCCGGAGTTCCGGAGTTCTGGGGCTCGCTCAAGGCTGGCTACACAAGCTACCCTGGCTAGAGAAACTCTTTTTCATTTTCTTAAATTATTATTTCTGTTAATTTTTTTTTAATTAATTGTTTTTTTTAAAGGAGGATTTATCAAATGATTTTTTATGAATAATTTACAGAAATTACTTATCATTTCCTCATTTCAAACCGTATTTAAATGTCCTTCTTTCAATGTAAATCTTTTTGTTTTAATGAACTGCTGGAGGTTGATCACTGGAGTACCTCTGAAACCCAGCTTCCTCCTCCTCCTCCTCCTCCTCCTCTCCTTTGTTGTGCATTTTGGGTTCAGATTTTCTGTGACCCAGATTGTGTCACTTGGGCTCGGGCATAGGATCTACCCTGTCCCGATCCTCACGCATCTAAAAGGAACTTTGCCAGCGTTCACTTTATACTACCTGCCCTGCCGGGCCCTGGGACACAAACAACATCAGCGCGGGTGTAGTCCCTGTACATAAAGCCAAGGCTCTTTACCAGCATCAGCAGGAAACTGCAAAGCATGGACATATTTATTTTTTACTTTTAATGCAAAGAAGAAAAGAAGCTAAATCATATAAAGTGTATGAGATGCATTATTGTAAATAGCAGCTGCGGTGAAAATGGTGGGGACAAAGCTCGTCTGTGTCACAGAAAGGTGGTCACAGAATTTGTTTGTCCTTAGGTTTATGCAGAATCTCAGAATGTGACAGTAATAGGGGATCGTTACAGAAAACACATTTTTCTACAGATTCAAGTTACAGAATTTCAGAATGTCTGGCTGCCATGGACTGCTTTGTGCCATTAATTGGATGAAAAAACAGGATATAGTTTAACTTTTTAGTCCTGTCATGGGCCTGGGGATGAGCCATTTTGCTTCCACCTTTTGAAAATGTAATGAAATTTGGTTTGAAGTAGTCAGATCCCTTAAACTTAAACTTGTTAAACTTGGTCTTGTGATGAAAACATGGGTCACAGGTGAAGGGACTTAGTGTGATGCGGGTCCTGGCCCCTGCTGGACATTATTCCGACTCACTGAACAAACAGCCTCGGTTTGGAGGGTGTGGGGGGGCCTTATGCCCTCTGCGACTGGGTGGGCTGCCTGCTTTGGGGTGGGGGCGGGTGGCTTTTGTCTGAGCAGAAATGGAGCAACTGCTTGTCGAGTCCATGTCTGGCCTGCCCCTAGGCCCTGGACCCACCCCCGGCCATATCAGCTATTTGTTAATGTACTTCCAAAAGAAGGTCATGGAATGGGTAGGCAGACAGACAGACTCTGACAGAGTAGGCAGATGGACAGACATGCAGAGAGGGGTGTGTTCAGCTGCAAGCCAAGCTCCAAGTGGGAAACAAAGTTTGACAAGCCTCCACTGAGGGTTATGCTCTTATGCAGATTCAGTTATTGTACATTAAAAAAAAAAAAAAAAACACATTCCATTTTGCATAAACCTTCTGATTCTGATTTGTGCTTGGATATTGCCCCTTAAAAACAGTGAAATTCCTCCTCCTGTCGTTCCCATTCACCCTGTATAGTAATTTAATTACAAACACTAGAAACTTTAAATATATATAAAATACCAGCTGATGTTCATTTCTCACGTGAAAACATTCAAAACAAGTTTAAAAAGACGCAAATGTGTGCTTTGCGATTGTTCTATATATAAACCTTTCTTAAAATTATACTAAAATTATTTAATGTATTAACTAATAGAGATTTATATTCACTTTGTACATACGGTAGTTATTAATATATTAACTATGTTATTACAAATCTTGAGAAAGTTATGGATTGAAACGAAACAGGATGCAATGCTATAGGAAGATGAAGCCCTCTGCTTTTTGTCATTTCTGTTAATATAAGAAAATCGTAACAGTTTTTGTGTGGGAAGTGCGATGCATGACAATGGAAGGTCGAGGTTCGTTCTTTCAAAATGAATGCCTTTATTATTGTGGAGTTTGGCTTGATAGATATGACTGCTGACTAGATTATATAACCTCGTTTTCCCCCCCTTATGAAACCCCTTCGAAATATATAATTTAATGTTAAAGCTAACAAACGAGGTTCGTACCGGGAACTGTTGTTATTCTTCTGTATTCAAAGGTAAATTCAGAATGCTCTTTTTACACAGCTTACTGGAGAAATGTCTCTGGACATTTAAATGTCATTTAATATTTATTAGTAAGTGTGTGCACCAGCAAAGGGTTGTAGGATGCTAAATGTCAGCTACAGTAAAGTAGCTTCCTAGCGTTATTTACACAACCGATTGAAGCTAAATTAACTGCACTAAGCGAAGTCCTGAACCATCGCACGTTATATACCTGCAGAGTAAATGTGTGCGGTATTTTTGATTTGCCCTTGGAGGACTTGCGCACCAAAACGTGTTTCTGATTGGCCCAGGAAGCACGTGCGCACCTAAATGTTTTTCGTGCAAATACTGCTGCAGGCAAAGGAAGTGCATACCCTTCAATGCACTGTATTAAAGACACATTCTCAAATATCTGGTATTGGGGGTTCGTTTGAATAAAAAAAGTTTATTGGAGAATTCCTTTGTAATAATACTGTAATTAAACACTTTGTTGTTGATGTGTTTACAGCAATTACGATTGATAATCAGTATTTGGTTTATCTTCGAATGCTTACCTCTGTAGCAGTCAGATAAATGCTGTTTTTTTAAATAGTTTGGGGTATTTAAGAGTTTTATTTCTGAATCTTTTCTATGTATTGTTCAATTACTATGAACTATTGTGTAAATTGAATTTTATACACAAGGGGGCAGTGCAGAGCTACTTTACGGTAGGCCACCATGTAACAGTAACGAGATTGGGGTTAATCCCATGGTAAGATTTGCGCTGTCTAAGGAGTAGCGTTTACGGCCCCACTCGTATTTGCAGTGTTATGATAATACAAAACTTATGTGAATTTTGTACATATTTTATAGTTTTGCAGTTTGTCCACATTGCTAAATTAGTCCAGCCGAGTTCCTGTCATTGTAAACAGTTTTTTCCCCCCACAGAAAATACGGCACAATGTCAACATAGTTCGCTTTGTTGGTTTATTTGTCTCGACCTTGAGGGCCGAAAGAGACTGTTAGATATATGAGAGTCACCCTCTTTGATTGGTGGGGGCAATAATGACTATCCACCGTTCAGTTTGGCCCAGGATCTTAAATTTTAATATGATCCGTTATCCATTTTTGCCCCCAGGGACCTCAGATATGCGTGGGTTGATTTACGATATAATTTGACGGGCGGATAAAAACTTGTTTACGCAGGATCAATCTTTTTATCATTACGTTAAAATACGTTATTTACTCCACCATTTGGAAAAAATAATTTTAAAATGCTATTCTAGAATTCGAAAGCGGTGTATTTAAACGGACATTGCATACAATACCGTATTGCCAGTACTATGAAGTGTGATGAGACATCGGTTTCTGCATTGCCTGAAGCAAGACGCTGTCCCCCTACCTCATTTTGTGATAGAAGGGTTTTTATAATCAAATGACACTGCAATTTAACCGTTGCCATAACAAATGTTTACTAAAACTCCATACCTGTATAAATGCTTTTAGCTAAGACCTCAGTTATATGTAGTTTATTTTTTTCTTTATTGTAATTCTTGTAAATATACCATGTATAGACGATGAACTTGGATCAGATTCAAGTAAAGTTCTGTAGTCAAGCTGTGGTGGTGTGGGTTTTTTCCTTGTCTTCTGGTTACGAGCCATACCGATGTAAACGTCGCTTTGTCTTCTGGTTACGAGCCATACCGATGTAAACGCCGCTTTGTCTTCTGGTTACGAGCCATACCGATGTAAACGTCGCTTTGGCTTCTGGTTACGAGCCATACCGATGTAAACGTTGCTTTGGCTTTTGGGTATACATCATACTTCAGCAATATAAACATGTTTTAAATCGTGATGCAATTTAAGAAAAGCTATGTAAAAATCTTAATGATTAATGGCAATGCGGGAGGCGTGCGTTATACTACTATTAAAAAGATTGTCTTTCACATCGGCCGGTCTCCCTTCTGAACAGTGACATCAAAATACCTGCTAAGGCCCTTACTCTTTCTCTGGAATCTGTCTGTTGTTGCCAACAGAGAAAGAACGCTCCTTTTGCAACATATGTAGGCTTTTGACACGCCTCTCTCGATGTGGAGAAAGGGCAATCTTTTCACTGTTCCCCATACATTTGGTTTCAGCTCAAACTTAATCTTCTGGATTAAACAGCTGTGTTCCTCGCCTCTGGGACAGGGCACCAGGCAGGGCTGCCCAATTTTGCCCTTTTCGTTGGTCTAGCAATAGAAGGTCTCTTGCCGGTCTCTTGACAGTTGGATCATAAGTCTTGCAATCTAAAACCAGTTACTGCAATAGTATTTCAGGATGTGGTTTTTGCAGGACTGGAACAGAAGATGTCCTTACATGCAGATCCCCTATTGCACATTTCCGATCCAGCGCCCACCCTCCCTCATAATTTCCCTAAAGTTAAACTTTTGTAAGTGCGCCGTTTCCATTTAATTATGTACTTCATGGCCTTCAATCATTCTCCATTAAAATGATCCTATGAAAGGTTTACTTAGGCGTTTCAGTTAACCATCAGAAGGATTTTCAAGACTACTTTAATTTGCCTGTTGGAGTGTATTTAAGGTGTCCTGATAAGGTGCTGATGCCATTAATGGTTAATTCCATTAAGATGAATGTACCCCCCAATGTATTTTTCAATGTATTCTCTCAGCTTTATACCCAAATTTTACTCTCTCTTTAAACCATACGGATGCAGAATATAACTCATGAACCCAATTCCACCTTAATACAACCCAGTATTTAACTGTCATGGCCCTATTGCACATAAAAGTCAAATTTAAGTCCTTGAATAGTAAATTTAATAAAATAAGTTTTAAAAACTTGGTTTCCTGTGTGAGTCAAATTTCACAATAATTTTCTCAAACTTTTACAGTAAGAAATTGACAGTTGGATCGTAAGTGTTGTGATCTAAAACACATTACTGCAGTTGTCGCTCCATTAACAGGGAAAATAAATCTTACCATTTTAGACTGTTATCAGACGGTATTTTCACTTAATTTTAAAGATGTTTTATAGTGTGCCAGGTCTGCGATGATGTAAAAAATATTTAGTCATCACAATGCAAATTCAGTTTGCTTTGATTAATTTAGTGCTAAACACTACCACACACAGGCCAATATTTAGTATTTTTGGGAGGGCCCAGATGACTGGAGTCCAGTCTAAAGGTCCACTGGTTGCTGTGGTGAAAGTGATGCAGTCCTGCAGGATGTCTCACTTGATTGCAAATAAGATGACAACATAGAATTTCCACCTTCAACGAGACCTTCTTCTCATAATTGCACCACCTAGTGGGCCCCACAGGAACAGGCAAGACCAGAATGGAAATGGATCTTGCTTCAATAAGGTAGGAATAACGTTATGAGCTAGTCTCCTTCACCTGTGGGGAGAAACGTTTTTCCATTTATGTTTCAATTATGTCCAAATACAAAGAATGCTTATCAATACTGCTAAACAGTAACTGCGAGAGTGTTTGGGTCGCAGAACAGGGTGACCAGGCCTTCACACATAGCCAAGTGTTATTTCAAAACTATTAAAGTTAACAAGAATGAATAAGTGGTGAGGTCACCTGGCCAGACACATTTCTGCTGATTGTCTCTATTCAAAATAAGTTTAAATTATGAAAATACAAGTTGTTGCTCTGTTGTCCTGAAATGACCAATCAACAACGGGGGACTCCTGCAAATTAAATGTAACCAGTCAACGTTACATTGTTGGGGTGTTGTCCTCTGAAATTGGAATACTAAAAGAAATGTTACATTTCTGGATAACTTTAGAACTCCTTGAGGGTGGTTTTAAAAACATTTTTCACAAACACACAGCAGCTATTAAAATTAAATATTAATAAATATATGTTTAGAAAATATGAACTGTACATGAACTGAACTGTTTCCTTCTCTCGACCGTTTCCTCCTGCTCGGAGACATTTGATGATTCCAGCTGTGGGCATGGTCACAGGGATAATTATTAAACCCCCTGAAAAGCACTGATGGCTATCCAACAATCCAAAGGCACAGAAGCCTGTTTTTTCTAGATATGTTTGCTCAGGTGGGGTCTAAATTATTTCCCAGTTTCTTCCTGATTTGACTGAATTTTCAATGTATACTCAATGTAAGTACAAGCCCCTATTAAAGTGACAAGACCACGTCTAGTTCCATATGGTCCCAGGCCTGAGCAATGCTGCCATGTCCTTTAAATATCTTTATTATAATAATAGCTCTCAATATCACTCAGCAGTGATAAGCTTCTGAGGATAAAATCCTATTCAGTTGAAAAGTACCTGACAGTTACCTGACAATTTAACAAGTCAACCAAATCAGGCCCACACTTCCAGTCATGTCTTGTCTGGGCACTTGCGTTATAGCTGTTTATTTAGACACATTTACATCACTAATAGCTCACCCCAAGAGTTTTCTGCAACCTGTTTTCAGTCCTAAATGGTCAGGCTCCTGGTTTTGTAATCCAGTCGCGTAGGAGGCTGTTGTCTTTGGAGCTTTCCTGTGGTCAGGAGGGCCTGTTCCTCTGACACCCAGCAAAGTAGAAGATACAGACATCCAAATGCTAGCTCAGCATTGATCAAGCTTGGCAGAATAGCAGAGTGGTTCCTACGGCATGCAAGACCGCACGGTGCAGTCATGACTGACATCTGCCGAGTCCAATCTGAAATTCCACTCACAGAAGCCATCTCGGAAGGCAGCCGTTTTCCGGCACCCCAGCGTCAGCGAACGACCCCAGAGTGCAGCACCCGTCAGGAAGCTGTTGAGGAAGCAGAGCCAGGGGACATTCAAGTCCAGAAATGCAGGAACCTCCACCTGCAGCAGAAGGAGCCCGGCCAGTAGGACCACCAAGGGGCCCCACGTGTCCAGGAAGCACCCCAGGGTGTAACGTAGGACATGCTTGCTGCTAGGAAGCCCTGTGCTCAGGGACAGCCACGGTTGGAGGGGTGCCTGGGCTGACCAGCCCCTACCAGACGCATACCTCCCTTTAGGCTTTGATTGAGGCCATGGGAAGGTAGCCCAGCTATGGAGGAGGGCACAGAATAGGCCCAGCAGGAGAGCCCCAGAGACCTGTGTGGACTGGGGGCTGCTGGTCACCGGGCACTGGTGCAACTGGAGGTAGGAGTCCTCCCTGACATCTGGGTAGGAGCCAGAAGTCGCAGCGACGTAAAGGAGAGCTGTGGTCCAGACCAGGCAGACGCCCAAGGCATAGGCCAACCTCCTGGCCCAGTGCAGGGGCTGGAGGCTAAGGCATGGGGCCCAGCTATGGTCTAGCCCCGCCAGGAGGAAGGCAGGCCAGTGGAGGAGGCCGTACACGAGGCACGCTACATGGATCAGGAGGCAGAAGTGGTGTGTGGTCACCCGCAGGCCAAAGGCCTGGAAATCCTGTAGCCAGTAGATGGTGGAGAGGGCCAGAGCCAGCAACAGGTCTGACAGCGCCAGGGAGACGCACAGGAAGCCCAGGAAGCTCTGGCCAACGTGTCTCCTCTGCAGCAGCACCACAGCCCAGTTCAGCAGGCACTTCCCAATAAGGACCAGCAGCAGGGAAGAGATGGGGCTGTCCATGGCAACACGGTTTCGACCAATCTGGTTTTCTTCCCGAGCTTTGGCTGCACCAGGTACAACGCCCTCTTGGGTTCAAAGTCCACACCTGTGCAATGGGGCACCCAGCAGGTGGTACAAACACAGTAATAATTTGCTTACGTTATATAAAGAAAATAAAGGCCAGTATTGTCAGAGAACAAAGAGGACCTGCTGCTGCGGCAGCACTTGTAGTCACTACAAAGGATTTGTCGATCTGCTATCTCCCAGATCCATAATCTCAAATACACTTCCAAACAGGTTTCTTGAAAAGTTTTAAAAAGGACTGGCCTTTTGTGGTTCAGCCGCTTACTTAGAGCACATGGTTTAAAGCCTAAAGCCGAAAGCCACTTTATGCAATTTCAAGCTAAAACTACAGCCAGTTTCCAGTTTCCCATGTATGTGCTTATGGTTAGACAAAACAGATGCAAAGCTAATAGCAGACGCATGTTTTTAAAAGCGATATCTGCCTTTTAGCTTGAAACCTACACTCACAATTGTGTCCCAGTTACACTGATTGTGACCTAAGCCACTATGGGTTGCTACTACTTCCTCCTGTTGAGGTGGTGGTTTGGGGGCGTGCGAATGGCAAGGTACTCACTACTCACATGATACCCTCAGCGCACTTGTGAATTTACAACGATCTGCGCCAAACAAACTAATAATTAATATAATAAATAAATACATTTCTAAAAGGGTTTTATTAAAACATCCGTTGCAGTATTTTTTCTTCAAAGATTTTACAGGTTAGTTTGTGTTTAAAGAGACTCAAATTTGCTCATCTGTATTGCGGATCATCTCCTTTGTAACACTATTCTTTGTACCTTCTTGCGGTAATCGCCCATATATGCTCAGTGTCTGTTATTGCACGGTAACCGCTTAACTATGGTACTTTCATACGTCGCTTTGGTCTATTAAATGACTAAAATGTAAATGTAAGCAAGTATGTAAAGTATGTTCTCAGCGCCGATAGTGCTTCAGGCTATTTTAGTTCCACCTCAATTGTTTAATTACAGTAATTATTTGGGAGGTAAACCCCCCCACACCAGATGTTCCTTGGCTTTACCCAGTAGAGGACAGGGTGACACTAAGCAGCATTATTGCACTTACAATTTTAATGGGAAACGTCAGAATTCTCATAACCTTGCATGAGCACTGGCTCTAAAAACCCTCACAGTTCAATTGCAGCGAACTGAAAGCAGCGTACTAGCTCTACGTGCTCGTTGCAATTGACCCGCTGAGACCAAATAACTCTCAAAAGATGGAAATGAAAGCCTGTGTTCACTTAACAGCTGAATACAACCTAATTAGAGGCAGGTAGGTACAATACAGAAACAGGTATACGCAGTGGGTCCCTCAGGACCACGGCATTAGGCATTAGGAATTATTACGGGGAAGTCTGAGTAAGAAACGACAATTATTAATATATCATTTTATATTATATATAACTATATATATTATAACTGTAAAACCAATCATGTAATTCTAATTCCCCCTTACAGAACATATTCGCACTTTAACGAACATAGGCCAACGAAATGCCTGAATTGGGAAATTTGTATGTAGGGTGAATTACAAACGAACTCGACGAAAAATTAAAATGCAAATCAATCGGTTTCCAATACGTGTGTATAGTCCGGAACCAAAATTGAATGGCCCACGACAAAAAGCTACGACTGCAGATATTACCACGCAAATGAGTGTATAACCCGTACTAAACAATAACAATAGCGTTTTCTTTTTAAATTGAAAGAGTAACGTAACACTAAACAATTTGCGCTATTCTTGTTAGTTGTCTGCCTTTCTCCTCTAGAAGTAGGTTAACACATTTCAAGCCACTTACCCGTTCTCGCACAACGCCCTATAAAGGTTGACGCCAACTCGAAATGTTTCTGCATTAATAGGTGGATTCCTTAGATCCTGTCGAGACTCGGTTGGAAGAAAAAGCCCTCTCTTTGTAAGGTATTATTCATATGAGCCTTTATCATTATATATTTATATACTCTTTTGCAGCAGCAGTGAGTTAGAGAAATGACTAATTGGTGTAAGTACTAATATGAGAATATAATAAATACTTAAATTACTATCGTGTTTATGTTTTATAGCTCCAAACGCAGACACGGAAACGAAGGGGTGAGGAAAACACAGGATTTTACTTTTACAAACAAAAAGTAGTGAAACAAAAAATATCGGTCAAACCTACAAATAAGATTACGATCGATCAAACAAACAAAACAATCAGACGCAACAAACGAGACAAAAGCTGGATAATATTTCCTTAAACGCAAGAAAGACTAGACAAAGCACAACATAATCCGAAACAAGACTAGTATATATAGGGGAGTGCTGGGCAGATGATTGATAAACAATGTCTTACACCGGTGACTGATTAAAGAAAAGGTTAGTGCAGGGCGAATGAAAATAAAGGATGAATGAAACAGTGCACATGGGTTAATTGAATATTAATTGAATGATTGGTTGACTGAAAAACGTGACGGACTAACAGAAAAGGTGAAGGTGAAACGTGACAGTGTTAAACACTTTATCAGCCAGTTTTTTTTTTTTTTTTTTTTAATTCAACCAGGATTTTTATTTCAAATAAGGATTATTATCCCAGGTAGGCTACAGCATGTGTTTCGGGTAACTGGCCAACATCGTAAGGCTATGGATTAGCTCTCTTGTGTTGTTTTTCTTAAGCAGTACCGTACGTGACCTGCGCGAACTGTCCTAATTTATCAGTTCGGTAAATCCAGCAACGGGAATTGTCAACAACAAAATATTCCATTAAATAAATGATGCCTGTCGGGAGGAGCTACATGTGTGGGGTGGCGACCGGAAGCAAATGTGCTGCATTTTATTGTTTTACCTACATTAGCTAAATATCTGTATAAGAACCAACGTCTTATATGATATACGCTTATTGTTAGCCATACTACTTCGTTAGTTTTGCTGCAACCAGAAAGCGCTCTCAGACTAGCAATTTGGGCAAATAGCCAATTGCCAAATTGGTCTACTTTTTTGTGGAAAAATAGGCTATATAATCTAAAATAACGCAGATGTTTGGATGATCATAATAGTTTTACTTTTTAACATATGGCCGCAACTTATTCTAAAATTTCTAGCCTGTAAATATTGCCTGTACAAATGTAAATGGCAATAAATTCTGCCGAAACGACGATTTCGTAATTTGTATAGCATATGTCGCCTTAATATTTGCTAACTAACGTTTAAATTTACCTCGCCAGTAAACCCGTTATTATTAACACAAAAATAACGCGAGTTAATTGGGTAACACTATTCCCATCTATCCACACCTAAAAGAAGAAGAGAATTGTCCCGTCCAGGCACTTTTGTGTCCGTCACAAAAATCTCCGGCGACATTTTCTTTACTTATATATAATGTATCAAACTTGTGGTTACTATTCGCATCTGCCTATGTGTTAAAAAAATAAATAAATAAAATCGGAGCCGTAGCAATACCCAGTGCGGCCAAATGAGTCTTTCCGACTTCGTCCGGTTTTCACCTGGTTCCTCCAGCTACCATATCTATTTATGTTGGTAATTTATCGAAAATATATAGACAATGCTGTCAGAATAAATTCATTAGTCAGGTGAGTCAGATTAAATCTAGTCTAGTTTTATTGATGAAATCGTACGCAACAAAGTGTCATTTTTTTCAATCAGAGGTTTTTAAGACTACATAATACATAATTTAATACATAATTAATTCACTAAAGACTCTGGTAGAGATGGAGGTTTTTACTACATCCTAACAACCTCTAGCTAATGTCATACATACAATGCTGGCCCCTGCACTGCAATAGTGGCTCTGGAAAGGTACGAGCCAGTCCTGCTTTCAAAGCAGTGCTTTTTTGTGATTAACTTTTACAATGCATAGGAGAAAAATAATTGTACTAAAAATGAATACTCGATAAATTTGCATCCGTTACAGACAAAACCTAAACATGAGAGAAAAGCTTAACAAAATGTCCAGTACTAAGCCCGTAGCATAACGTGGTTAATTAATCGATGTAGGTCTCGAAAAGCAACAGGATTGCTTGCTGTCGTGGTGTTTTTGGTCGGGCGACGGAATATAATAAACAGGCCCTAAGGCTTTAACCACAATTAAATTGACTTAGTCTAAACAAACACCCCATGAATTTGTGTGTATCAAGAAGCCTTAATGACCACTGTCCTGCTTCTGAAGGCCCTCCCGTCGTTGCATACTGCAAAATGAAATTCTTCCTAACCCTACCCCCAAAAGACTAAAATAAAACTTAAATAATTTTACGTGTTTACTCCTCTGGTTTTTTGCCTTTATACAAGCCAAAACTTTCGCTGGAATCCTTTATGACCAAATTGAAGATTACATATTTTGGCCAGATAATAAGAAGAGAAGACTCCCTGGGGAAAAAATCCCATTATGCTTGGAATGATGGAAGGAATGACAAATCCCTCGTTTCGCCCCATGTCTTTCAAATATAGGCGCTGTTTGCGTAGACGTGAAATCACACGCAACGGAAACGGTATAAGTCACAAACCCTCTCCAATCGGCGACTGGCAACTGCAACCAAATAATATGAGACAAACTTCCTGTTACTATACAGCCCGCCCACCAAGCGTTACGATAGGATTGAAATATAATTGACGTCTAAAGCTTGGTATATAACCAATACCAATACAACCTGGATTAATCGTTTTTCCTCAATGTCCAATGTCAGGCTTTAGTATTTTTTATATTCTAGAATGGGACTCTGCCGCTGTCGTAACAGAAAAACTGGAGGTGTTATTCGGAAGGTAGCTGTGAAAGTACATAATCCTGTTCTCTGTGTATTTTTTCAATTGATGTTGGTTTTTCGAATAAATAAAAAAAAAAAAAACGAACGTGGTGCCAATGTTAACACCAGGAAAGTCTATATGAGTACCGTAGTCATATCTTGTAATGAGATGATAGCGCCGTGTAATTGTTTGTGACTCAGTTCACTTGTTAGTTAGCTACGTGAATATATTTTGTTTACCTGTAACGTTAGTTAACGGACTGTGTAACTAGATGTTTAAAACGTTTACATGACGTTTATAAAATGTAACGTACGTTTATATGCTGTGTCTGCTTGCTTGTTTGAAATGCATAGCAAGCAGTGTTACTATACAGCCCAAAAATGTTTAAATATGTTTTGAAAAACCAAATGGTGATTGGCAATCACAATCAGTCCAATTATTTCATAGTGCTACAAACAATTGCCAGAAATTAAATATTTCCATTGTAAATGTTTTTGCCAAATAAGTATTTATAATACAACCTTTTCTACAGTCACCCGTGGTTCTTGTGCAATAAGTGAATACTTGGTCTGCTGGATGGAAAGCGTGGAGGAGCGTGAGTCTCGACCTCCCCCTAAATATGCGGATAAGGAAGGCACCGCAGCTGCAGTCGCCAGGCCTCTCAGGCGAAAGGAGAGACGGGGGAAGTCGCCTAGGAGACGGCGGGATAAAAGGAAGTCGCAAAGGCGTCTAGAAGACGCAGAGCAGCTGTCCTATGGGAGGGAGCAACGGCGGTTACCTGGGCAACTAGAACACGCCGAACCCTCGGCCTCCACGTTTGGGACTGCTGAGATCTCTCCAAAGAGATCAGATGGGTGCAGGTAGTTGTGACGACCCCAGTAAACACAATGCCTCTCAAACTTTACCGGACTCCTTCCCTATTTTGCATAATGGTTTTAGTCTTCAGGGGAGGAGAGTGCAGTAAAGTTAATATAACTTGGAGGTATACTGCTTTAGCTACTCTTAATGATGGGGGGGACACCCCGATTTCTGCTGCAGTTTCTTTTTAAAATGCTATTGTGTGTTGCTACGATACGGTCACCTTAAAGTCCTTTTTTTTTTTTTTAACAGACGAGCCCACTTCCTTCATGGACCATACCCGGCGACTCACTTTGGACCGAAAGCCTGTGTTCTCCCAAATCCCACTTCTGTCATGTAAGACTGTGTGTGAAATGACCATGAATGCTGGAAAATTATTGAAATCTTTGGCACAGTACCTTATGCTGTGTGCAATATTTAGACCTTGACCGGCTTCATAGACAAGATAAGGCAGAGGTGAGAATCCCTGTACTCTGATTGGCTGGCTGCCTTTGCCCCCGTGGGCCACCATTCCAATCACATCAAATGTTCTGCTGCGGGGCCAAGTCGTGACTCGCTCTGACTTTGACCCCAGCCTGGCGAGAGGGAAGGGGGCGAGCAGGCAGTTTCCCCAGCACAATGCCTACGGCAGATCCCCTGACGCTGGGGTGAGAAAATGCTCATCTGGACTTTTACGAACATGGGGAGTTTGAGCTGTCTTTGGGGAATTTGCTTTTTATACAGAATTGCTCTGAGGGAAGCCACAGTGTAAATGTTTTTTCTGAGACGGGATATACTTTTCCTTTGCCTCAATCCTGTTGGACGTAAGCAGATTAGAAATAATTTTCTAAGGGGAGGGTTGTTGGCAAGAAATGTAGCAAAATGGGAGTCTGCTTCTTCACCACTGATTTATTTGAATGGATCACAACCAAAATCGTGAATGTTTTTGGTCTTAGGCACATCCAGGACCCAGCTAGTCAGCGGCTCACCTGGAATGAGCCCCCGGTCAACGTGCTCGTCATTCGGAAGATCCAGGACGAGAGTCTGCTTGAGCCCTTTAAAGAACTCTGCAGGTTCCTGATTGAGGTCCGTGTGTTCGTCTGTGCATAGGGCTGCCATAGTCTAGGATAGGAAACGTGTGTTAGAGGTGTTACTCACACAGGCGGTTAGTAGGTCATATTTCAGCAGAAACGCATGTTTTTTTAGGTCATTTGCTGGGGTCTGTGGTCTGTTGCAGGTTGGTGCAAACTCAGTTTGTTATAGGGGCTGAAATCAGTTTTTGATTCTCAAGTTTCATTAAGAGTACTAACCTAAGGCCAACAAGGCAACTCCGGCCGGCATCGTGTCGTGGCCGCATTACCACCTCAGGGTGTGCATTAATTTTCAAGAATTCAACGGTATGTCATCAATTATTCCTTATGCAAGGACAAATTCCACAGCACACCGACCCACCTCCCACGGTACACCTTTCTCCTTTAAGGAGAAGCAGTTGGTGGTCTATGTGGAGAAGAAGGTGGTAGATGATGCAGCCCTGACAAAGGACAAGTCATTCACCACCATCACAAACCAGCTGTGCACCTTCAGAGAAGGTAGTTCTGTTACAACAGCTTTAAGGCTTTATATTCCCCGCCAAAACTTAGTGACTAAACTGCTGAACAACACTTTCCACTACCCCAATTGTGGATTTTTTTTGACGGTGACTGTTCCCACAGGCTATGACGACATCTCGGACTGTATAGATCTGATAATCTGCCTGGGGGGGGACGGGACCCTACTCTACGCCTCTTCCTTGTTCCAGGTAAAGGCCCCTTCCCCTTTCGAGTGTGAGGACGTTGTTCTTGTGGTTAATGAACACTTCCCCTTTAGAAATGTTTTCCCTAATGCACTTTGTTCTACTTGTGGATAAGAGTCGTAATTTAAACCTGAGCTAGTTAGTGACTGTGTTAAATATGAATCCCATGGGTCAGTCAAGCTTGGTAGTACTGTAGTTCACATGACGTAGAATGGTAGGAGAAAATACTGATCAGAAATGCCTTTGCATTGCTAAGTCAGAATTGGAGAGGTGACTGGTTGGGAAATGAAATGATTGAGGACAGTGCATCTTCTAACCCAGTGCAATTGAAACGGGGGTCAGGAGATGTCAAGCTTTAAGTGAATGGGTGATGATGAGGCGAGCCGAGCCCATTTATAGGCCATTGGTCTCACCCCCCTTTTTGTACCCAGGGCAGTGTTCCCCCTGTCATGGCGTTCCACCTGGGCTCTCTGGGCTTCCTCATGCCCTTCAAGTTCGAGTCATACAAGACGGAGGTGGCCAAAGTGTTCGAAGGTATGCTGTGGTCAGGGGAGTGGTATTGTTGTAGTTCATTGTGTGTGCAGGTTACGTTAGCCGTTACATAATGGCCGAGTGCTTCCGCTCAATCGTGTGTTTGTGTTTTGGGCAGGCAACGCGGCCATCACCCTGCGTAGCCGGCTGAAGGTAAAGGTGGTGAAGGACATGAGCCAGGGAACCGCCCTGGACCACGGGGCCGAGGTGAACGGCACGCTGCCGCAGAGCGCTAACGATGCCGACGGCGGCCGAGTCACGCTACAGCTGCAGGTGAGGCCCAGGAGGACTGGTGTGGTGGCCAGGACCCAGTGTTCCCACTACATGCACGCACACAATGTTCTCTTCAGTGTTTTAGAACGTTTGGCCATCCTTGCTATTGCATTTGTCATGTTATGCTCCTGAAATAACACTTTAATCACACCACAAACGGTTGTTTCTGGAAGAAAATTACTACAGCTGCAACAATGTTGTGCTAGTGAAAATACCTTATGTACCAATATACCTTAAATATCAATTATACTGACGTAAAACTTTTCATATCATACACCCATTATGCTCTTCATTCATATTATCCAGTAATTGAGACTTAACACGTACACTTAGGTGCTTTTTTTTTTTTTGCCTGACATTAACCAAATCCCAATTGCTTTTAAGGCGGATTGTCTAATAAATGACAAGTTATACAATTTTATATTTCGTATGTCACATTAGGTGCTTAATGAAGTTGTTGTGGATCGCGGCCCCTCGTCCTACTTGTCCAACGTGGACCTGTACCTGGACGGCAGGCTGATTACCTCTGTGCAGGGAGACGGTGAGGTCAAAGAGGCCGCATGCCTCCACCCTCTTTGTCTATGACCTGCTGCTTGTGAGAAACCCGACCTGTTCATCCAGTGGTCTCTCCCTGTCCCACCTGCCCAGGTGTGATTGTGTCCACACCCACAGGCAGTACAGCCTACGCGGCAGCAGCTGGAGCCTCCATGATCCACCCCAACGTGCCCGCCATCATGGTCACACCCATCTGCCCACACTCACTGTCGTTCCGGCCCATCGTGGTGCCCGCTGGCGTGGAGCTCATGGTGAGCTGTACTAAAGCGACCGTTTCAGCTCTAAAAGATATAATGTTGTAATGGGAGTTTGGTAAGGGTGAATAACATGTTCTGGTCATTGAACTTAATGATGAGAAAGGGGCATAATGAGAACAAGTGCTGTTGGGTGTGATTAGACGGAACGACGAGGTTGGATGAAAAGATCGATAACTCAGTGACTGCTGTGTGTATGGGCCAACTGCTCCCTGCAGATAACCCTGTCCCCCGATGCGCGGAACACGGCCTGGGTGTCGTTTGACGGCAGGAAGAGGCAGGAAATCCAGCAGGGTGACAGGTGAGTGGCTGGACCGGGCCATTTAATCCCGGCTCTGTATGCGGGGCTCTGACTCTGTATGTGGGGTTCTTCTGTATATGGAGCTGTGGTTCGTTGCCATTTGCGTCTGACGGGCGCCTCTTCCCTCTGTCCTGCCGCAGTATAAAAATCACCACCTCCTGCTTCCCGGTGCCTTCCATCTGTTGCCACGACCTGGTCTATGACTGGTTCCAGAGTCTGGCCCAGTGTCTGCACTGGAATGTCCGGAAGAAGCAGACCCGCCTGTCGGATCTCTCGGACTCGTCTGACACGGAGAACTGATCCCACCCTCAGGAGGGGGAGGGGAGTATCTATTCCAAACATGCCCTTCCTCTCCTCTCAGAGCAGATGTCTGCCTCAGCCTCGTAACCATTCCTGAAAGGTGGGACAACGTAATGCGTGACAGCAAGGTCTTAAAATGTTGACACGTTCAGCAGCTGAACAAACCCTTCTCCTTGGCACGCTTTCCTAATTTAATTTACTGTACAAATTACCTGTACAGGAAGGGCACAGAATTGAATTATTGTGCAGGTAGGGCACAAATTTGTCCCCTTTAACAGAGCACCTGAAATGTAGTGCATGTAGAAATTCCGATTAGTCACCATGGGGAAATGTTTTTCTTTTTCTTCTGACTGAATAACCAACCAGCTCTCTAGTGTGAGGGACCAGTTAGCTGATCCAGCATCAGTGCTGGGCAGGGACAGTTTCAACATGGTGCTGGTTGAAAAAGGAAAGTAATGAGTGTGTGTGTGCATGCACGTGCGTGTGTGGGCCTGTAAAGTGAAATGGAATAATTGTACACCTGGCCAACACCCAGTAAAACTGTTTGCATTGGTACTATGGCTGACAAACTTTACAGGAACACTGCATTGTTGCTGTACCTAAGGCTGTCATTAAAATTCCCTCACAATTATAATCTTTTTAAAAGGTATGTGTACGTATTTATCATTTTGAATGTGTTAAATAAAGAGGCCTATATTTATTTAATTATGCCTATGTGTACAAAGGCAGGCGCATTTGTGTTGTATTATCCCTGAGACAGAGATTCTCATTTGGAGCAAAGTGTGGAGTAATGTCGGCAGTTCACACAAGTCTGGGCTCAGTGAGAATGCAGTGTGGCTCACCATCAGTCAAACTGAAGACATATCAAGTCTTCTGGGATGACCAGAGTTTGTCACTGAAAAATCAAAACTAATAAAATCTATAATCCCAATTTATAACAAATGTAACAAAACACCGACCCTTGATCAATGTCATTTCCTCCAACCCCTTTATCGGTTTTACACAATTTTGGCAGACAAGGCCCTGCTGCGGGTATTTTTCTGCATCAATTATCTTGGCCATCATACTGTCCTTACTGGGTAAACCTCGTATAGCATGGTAAGTCACATTTGTAAAGTGCACTGGTTTTTGTAGAGTTCTCTGTATACAAACTGCTTCTTTATATAAATGCAACATGCCAATTGATACATTTAAATGCCCAAACAATTCACATCAGCAAAAAAAGACTTCTGCTCTATATATTTATTGCAATGAAAAGATACAGATATACTTTCAAGATAGACAATTTAAATTAGATTTCCTGTAACTAACGATCCTCAAAATGATTTTGATCCAAATACAAACTGAAGTTGTATGGACTGGAAAAAGTTTAGGGGGTATTTGAGACGTGAAAAAAAGCAGCGTATTTGAAGATATAATTATACATTATATAATTATATATCAAAACATTAATATATAATATACTGATACTGTGCAACACAAATACAATTTGAGATTTAAAAAAAATAATTCTGCCAATATCTACAATTCGGCTACTGGTAGTTCTTTCATTTAGAAAGAGGGACAGAAACCAGACAAAGGAAACGCATTTGTGTGGTGGAAAGGGAAAAACATACCAAGCAATACTCGACTAACTACACAAATGCGTGGTCCGCTGCAGGTGTGGCAAGAGATCGCAGGCCTTCCAGTTCCCTGCTAGCAAAGCGCTTTCAAAGTAAATACACAAAACTGACTCGGTCTCTGGTGCTGGCTCCACGGTCCAGGCATAGATTACGTAAAGGACAGAAAAAGACATTTCAGATGACAAAAGGAAATAAAAACACCAGTTGCAACCCTAACCCACTTGGTTATTGATTAGCCTTATGTAACCAGTGACGGGGGGGGGCGGGGTGCCTGATGGGCATTGATAATTCTGACTTCACTGGTGTTAATGGGATTTAAGATGCAAAGAGATAAAAGCATAACCCCTTTAGTGGATGGGCAGTTTGTGTTTGTACACACAGGATATCTCAATACAGTCAGGCATGTATTTGATATATATATATAGCAAACATTACGCTACAGGAACCTTTAAAATGTAGTAGCCAAAGGACCAACCGCAAGACGTCCAGGTGTGAACTGTATGTTCATTCACCCGCAGGTTAGTGAAGACCGCTGACAAGAGGCTCAACCTGTCACATGAGGCTGATTGGGAACGGCACACGTATACAGAACGGTCTGACCAAACAAATCACAATGAGCTCCACTTGGACAGAACACAGACACATCTGAATGCTCACTATTAAATCAACAAAATACACATAAAAGGTTTTTTATCCAACGTAGACACAAGTTGGTTAAAAAATGGCTGAATGTTGAAATTAGGAAGTACCTCTGACTAGATCAGAAGAAGGGCCCCTTGCTACCCTTTGAGAAGAAAACGATCTGTTTTTGGCACTTTTCTTGATTCGATATATTTACTGTATAATGCATATGTTGTCCTATCATTAACAAAATCAAAAACTGTACTTAAATTATCAAATTTTACCAGATTGCATCTTCAATCGCAATAAAACTTCTGGGAAGGGCTGCTAGTACCATCACCGAACTGCACCAGTTTTCCCCCACCAGGCGTGGAATACATCTTGCTAGAACTGCAGTTACAGGCACATCTGTGGTGGGTCAAAGGTACGTCCCAGGACAGACAGTTAACCCCCTCACACACCTGGAATTTAATAATAGTTGAAAATAAAGGTATTTTTAAAAGACTGCATTGTAACAAATGCCCCGACACGCAGTCCTGTTTCGATACTTTTACTAATAACACAAAAGCACATATTTATCCAATAAATGGATCAATCATTCTTAATACAATACAAAAAATTGTGTTATTATTGAGGCTTTGGTCCGACTAATCGATATTCTAAAAGCGAGGGTGGGGGTGAGCTAGCCACTTTTAGGTTAGCAGCGGGTTTGAATGTTCAGCCTGCATATGGCGTGTTCAGCGATTAACGGGCTAGGCTACAAACAAACTACAGAGCTAGTGTTGTCACCGTCCCGGGACCCGGTGAACCACTGGTTATGAGAACGTTACAATGTTCACGCCTAAGCCCTGAACAACGTGACGTAATAATCTGGAATCCCAACCGAGTGTGTCCACTGTCTTCGGAGCTGAGAATAACTACACCACCCAGAAGCTCAGAAACAAACTAAGAACTGGTGCTAATGAAAGGTTTAAAATAGGATGTGATGTAAGATGAGCCGGGGGGGGGGGGGGGGGGACAAATTATTAAAGCAACCCAAACCGGTTTTTTTTTTTCATTTTAAAGATGGGAATTTAAGAACACAAAGGCCTT
>JAOYSI010066314.1:0-22952 GCA_025775065.1 Hiodon alosoides | reverse complement strand
GAGAGAGAGAGAGAGAGAGAGAGAGAGAGAGAGAGAGAGAGAGAGAGAGAGAGTTTGGGCAAAGGTGTTGAGAAAATGTAACAGATTGTCAGCTCAACTTCATAATGAACTGTTGAAACCTAAATGAGCTTTCTCTTTTATTACCTCCATAGTTGTGAAACAGGAAAGCTCCTAGTGCAGACTGTGTGGATATATTTAATGCACGTCATGACAGATATCCTCCTCCTGTCGACCAAAAGTGATGAGAACACACAGTGTACCTGTTAAACAAACATCCAAGGGAGAGCGACATGTCTATCGGAGCGAACACGTACACGGAAGATGTAATTGTGATTGATGGGGCTCTAAGCCCCCCAGGGGAAGGGACGTGTCTCCAGAGGAGAGCAACGTCAGGGAGCAGGTCTCGAAACGCAACACTAAATCAACAGGAGAGGAGAGTTTAAAACGATATATGTAATTAAAGAGAGTGTGTCAGGGCTTATGGCATGATCACTGTCACTAGCCTGGGCTGGTGGGAATTGAAGTCTTACAACGGGGCTGAATATAGTTCATCGGAGCCGTAATGTTGAATTCACGTGCCAAGGCTTATTCATTCTGTAGCGGTACAAAAGTGAAACAAGCAAAAAGAAAATCTTAAACTTGTAATTCTGAGTGCAATTACGAAAGTTAGGTGATTCTGTTCCTTCATTAGCCTGCTCTGTTTTAAAACGGACATTTTCCACGAGGATAACGTACATTTCAAAACAAAGCTGTTTGTTATTCCTACTACTACAATAACATTTGGTAGTTTTATTCAGTTGCAACCGGGTTGCATGACATCTGTCAAAACAAAACAATTTCCATTCTTTTTTCTAAAGCATTTGAATTTTTTTGGGAAAGTTGAGAAGCAGAACTGATGTAATCCAAATGTTAGTAAAGCAAATATACACACAAACACACAGCAATCTAGAGTATAATATCACAAAAATAAGCTGAGGTCGATGTTAAGAACTGGAAAAACATTCAGTTAACAACCACACACATATTCTGTAACCCATTTTAAAATATAGGCATTAGCACTAAGACTACATTTAAATCCCTTATCGGAGGTCGAGCATTTGCACGCACTTTTAATGAATAAAATCCCCGAAGGGTGATGAAAAAGTCCCCCTTACAAGTGAATTCAAACGAGTCAAAGTACCAAGTTAATAATCAATAAGCCAGTTATTCGTAGTACGCCGAGTAACATTTCCAGTATACAAACAGTTCCTGCCTCTCTGGACGTCCAGTGTCAAGGGTCAGACAGAGCAGGATTCAGAAACAAGCGTAAAAACTAGTCATGGACGCAGTCCCAAAAGCTGTTATCAGGGCCCCATTTTCATTCTTTTAAGCTCCCTTTAGTGCTGCCCCATCATTCCCCTTCATCTCTCTAGTGCTGAGAGCCCTTGGCTCCTCGCTTCGAAAAAATTAACTGTTAGCAGACCCCTCTCTGCACGGCGTGCGCACCCTCTCTGCACGGAGAGCAGAGTCTGGGGACGGCTATCGGGCAGACCCTGTAACAGTCGTGGAGGTGGCATTCCTGGAAGAGACAAAGGAGTGGTTTGCTGGTTTTGTTTCACTGTTTCACCGTTTCACCGTTTCATCGCTTCACCGTTTCATCGCTTCACCGTTTCACCGCTTCACCGCTTCACCGTTTCATCGCTTCACCGTTTCATCGCTTCACCGTTTCACCGCTTCACCGCTTCACCGTTTCACCGCTTCACCGTTTCACCGCTTCACCGCTTCACCGTTTCACCGCTTCACTGTTTCACTGTTTCACACTTCTCACAATTTACACAAATCTCTTCAGCACCCCCGTTAACACATAGATGCTGGAGGCACGTGTGGGAACGGCGAGTTGTGTTACCCAGTTAGACCTGGTCTCAGTGGACTGACCAGGACGCTAAGCTATTTTATCTGTTACACTATCGCATGCTGAAAATATAAGCTAAAATAAGAGCAGTATTGATAACATCTTTATTATATTTAAATAACATTTGAGCTAATCATGTTAATTTAGCCACTAAAATAACTGTTAGCAATGGCATTTTAATTCTGAAAGAACCTTAAAAATCCTACATATGTTGACATTCATGGTTGTTAGAACTGACCTTCAACTAAATTGGCAAGTAATTTTCCAGCGATTCAGTGGAAGAAATCATTGTAGCTTATGAGATCCAAAATGAGCACAATATGTTTGATATTAAGGAGTTCAGTGGCTCTACTGTGGATATCAAACGTGCCCAGTCCTAATGGCACATAGACTGAGCTGACCCCAGCGCCAACCACTCCCAGTGATCTCAACAAGTCAACGTTTACTGATATATAACTTGTATTTGAAATCTTATCTCATAATGTGACCTGGCGAAGCCAGAAACCAGCATTCAGCAACAACTGCACGTCTGTCACAGTACTAGATAAATGGCTTAATTTATGTGAAATTATTTATGCTAGGTCAACATGCCCTGGTGAGTGGCATTCATTTATGCGAAGGAACTGTGGAAAAGTAAGCTTTTACTGTGGCTAGGTTGAAAACCTCAACGTTCGCCCTAGTAAATACCTCAGACCGGAGACAGGAAGTGAAGAGAATTATGTCAGAATTGCCACTAACAGAAAGTGCAGGTCCCTTCACAGACATCATAATAAAAATAGCACAGAAGGGAAAGCACTTTTCTTCACCTCCTCATCGGTCTTGGAATCCTGCTGTCCTCCAGATGGCTCAACAGACACCACCCAGCGACTACATAACCAGCTCAACGTTGCGGTGTTGTTGGAGCCACACTATGGGCATGTTAAGTGTTAGTTGGACAGGATCTCTGCAACCACCTCCATAGTAGGAGAATGAAACTATTCAGTGTCTCACAGGAGTGCAATTTGCTGAGCAGGTTGTAGGAACTAGGCCTTCCTCAGAAAAAGAAAAAAAAAAAGCTTAATTATTTTATTGTGCACAGAGGAAGTCCCGAGTGTTGTGCCAGATTTCCTCATCGTCTGGGTGTCAACATGGATGAATGGCCAATGGAAAGTTCTGGCAGGGGGAGCAGGATAAGGACGCCACTTTGGAAAACTAAAATCAATATCATTTCTGATATTGAGTCAGTATTTTAGTCAGGTACACATGGATTTGTGAATTGTGTTATCCGAATGGCTTTAAAGACCAATACTCCTAAATGAAACCCAAGTCCACCCACTTAAATTGAGAAACACAACAGTAAGTGCAGTGTCACAACAAAGTGAAGTAGTAAAGTGCCACAGCTACCCAATCAACCCAATCTGTGTACTGCGATCTTCCAAGGAGTCCATTATTATTGCATGTGGACTGTCGTGGATTTGGTGCCTTTTTTCAACCTGACAATGCATTTGCGAGTCAATAGCTTTCGCACAGCCTCCAAGCCTCCAATGGAGGAGTGTCACGTCAGGATGTGAGAATGGTTCGGTGTCAGGCATTCATTCATCACCTCAGCAGCGCCTATGGAGACTACATACAGAGAAACCGGAAAGCTTATTTTCTTATGCAGCAAGACCAATTCTCTTTGCCTGAGATTGTCAGAAAAAAGAAGGCTATTTTCAGTTGCAACCTGCTATTAAACTTTTAAGGTAACACGCTAATGTGCCTTTCTGTTCCCTTACTGCGCTTGCTTCATATTCAGTCGTTAACAACTAAACTGCTGAATGTGTTTGATCAATTTGTGTTCTAGAAGAGAGGAAAGCTGAAGAGTGATTAAGAGTGATGATGGATATGTTTGAAGATTGCTGCATTCCCGAATAGAAACCTGTGTGTATAAGAGACACAGATTTTTTGCTTTGCATTGTGAAGTATTTGACTGTGGGAAGAAACTGTCGCGAAAACAAGCACTCTGCAGGTTGCTGTAGGAATCAACCAAAACAAACACAGGTGTAGTTGTTGAAAGTGAAGTGGAAGAGTTCTGCATGGAGGCTGGATCTGTGCTGCATTTTGCCGTTGAAAGCTTATGATATCATAGTTTAATTTGAAGAACAATTCCGGCTACTTGCACAGGACGGTATGAGAATATAAGTCTGGTTTTTGTCCGTTTTAGTTAGACGAGACCTGCTTTAAACTGTGTACTTTCAAGACGCTGTTTGCCAGATATTTTTGACGCACGTCTTGATGGCGTGGACACTTCAGTGGATAAAACCAAAATATGGGGAAGATCAAAAGCTAACCTGACGCTAGGAAAACGTGCAGGAAAAGCAGAACCTACAGGAAAAGCAGACATAAAACTAGGAGAAAAATGATATTGCTGACTCTGCAATGAGAAAAAAAGTATGCGCTGAAAGTTCTGGGGATTGTCAACTGCTCAGGAAAGTTCATACTCGAACTCTCAGAAGAAACTGCACCATTGAGAAGGCTTACAGAGAGCAATGTCGAATGGGAGTGAAACTATGAACACTGGATTGTCATGGAAAGACCTGAAGAAGCTTCTCCAAAAAAAAAAAAGGGAACCAGAGTTGAAAACCCTGGAAAAGCAATCAAGCTGAGGCGTTCTTCCTGCATATGCATGCTGCACAATGACTGACCCAAAACTCAGATATGGAAGCAATCACCATCACCATCTCCGTGTGCATCAGAATAGTGCATCAGAATAGTGCATCACTTTTACACTTTTATCCAAAGTGACTTACACAGCCTACCATTTTTACATTCATCCTCAGACACAGGTTTTTTTACTGAAGCAATTCAGCTTAAGATACCGTGCTCAAGGGAACAACAGTTGGTGTGGGACTTGAACCAGCAACCTTTTGGATTCCCCAGCTGCCAGCATATATCGGAGCAATCGATCAAAACGAATCGCTAATCACTGATCGCACTCGTTTCAAAAGTCACTTTCCATGACTGTCCATAGAGAATCCAAAGCGTATTGAGTAAGTTGCTATGCTAAGTTGCTACGCCAGTCGCTGAATGTTGAACACACCCCAGGAAAGCTGATGTATACAGCAGACACACTGTCCAAAGCTGTGGACCAGATGGCACCAGAGAGCAACAAAACAGTTTAAGCCTTTGTTGACATGGTTACAACAGCATTGCCAGTAGAGATCGCGAAAAAAAAAAAACACAATACGCAAAGTTATTTTGAAAAGATGGCAGGCCATTTAGAAAATAAAACTGGAACAGATAAGGTGTGAAATTAGAGGTAGGAAGATAGTAGTTCTTGCCTGAGAAAAGAGATGTTGAGGGAGATTCACATGGGGCACCTGGAAACAGTTAAGTGCAAGAAAAGAGTGTGTGTGGAGATGTTTTCGCCCAGAATTAGTCAGGACATCACAAGTTAAGTGCCATACTTTAAAACATGCGTAAAGTGACCAGCAAGCCGTACTCCGGAACATCTGAAGCCACTCCTGGTACCAGACTATATCAGAAAGTATAAGCTGCCCTATTCACATGTCATGGGAAGGATTGTCACAGACAATATTTCCTTGTACCCCGAGGTCTGCAAGCTGAAGAGTATCAACTCTGAAGCCATGAGGAAATCTTTGTTCTCAAGACTCAACATGGCAACCAAAGTTTTTGGAGACATCAGCCCTCAGTTTGCCAGTGCAGGATTCAAATAGTTTTTAAAGGAATGGGACATTGTCCATCCCACATCAAGTCCACATATTCCATAATCAAATAGCCTGGTGGAAAAATCAGTTCAAACATTTAAAAAGCTGTTCTTCTTTGATCAATTCGAACAATTAGGGCTTAAGGACAAAAAAATACAAGGGCTCAAAAAGAAGTTTCATAAATCATGTACAACGGAGGTCATCCAAAGTTCAGACAGAATATGGTTAATATATAATAAGTAGAAAAGTAATATGTAAATTTGCGTTGTTAGGAGTCAACCAGATCACATGAAATTTGCAGTTTCAGTTATAACAATCACATCGTTCAAATTCTAAGCCAAGTAATTGCAGACATGTTTCTCCCTGTTTTCCCTGAGGGCGATATATATGTACTATATATAAATATAAGTAGTCAGAGAGAAATGTTGACACTTTAAATCGTGGGCTCAGGTTTCTCTACAGCATGAACAATTCTCTCGCTTTCCTCACGAGGGTTTAGGGCTTATAGGTTGAGGCACTGCATGTTCTCTCTCTCTCTCTCTCTCTCTCTCTCTCTCTCTCTCTCTCTCCCTCTCTCTCATCTGCCCTCTTTTTGTTCTTGGAGAGCTGTTGGAGAGGTGACGGTGCGTGGCTTGACCGTTGCTGTATCCAAGCAGTTCCGCGGAAAAGACGGGTTCCAGATTTCCCTTTGGTTGAAGGCAGTAACCGTGGCATGACCACAGCTCTCCTCTTCCCATTGGTTTGCTTTTCCTTTTTCCACCAGGTTTCTGGGCCGACATCAGAACATCAGAACTGCCAAAGATCCCAGAATACCAGGATGGTATCGAGACCAACCCCTGGGACGAGGCGCCCCAACATAGTCCGGCTGACCTGGTTCCAGGGGGGGCTTGACTGCTGCAGCTCGGGGGCTGTTTCTAGCGGGAACGACAGGACTTGCAAAGATGAGACGTTAACGCTGTAGCTGAAGCTTTGTTTCTTCTGCAGGGCTACGCCACTGAGGCACCCCTGCTATACAAAAAGCAAAAAAAAGTTCTTCTTTAAAGGATGCTAGTAGGTTTTTAAAACCTTTAGCCATGCACAATATACCGCATGTTCGGACATTTGGACATTTATAGCATCAGGACAATCACATCACACTGAGACCCGAGTTTGACTTCTAGCATACAGCACGAATGCATAAAAGAGCAGTGAATGCAAGCCAAGATATCTGACACCATTCACTGCTGTTGGGGCGTACCATATTACCCCCATGTCGCACTTGAAGATAAATGGTAGCATGGTCTGAATCTCAACTTCAGATTCTCCATTTAGGGAATGGTCTGCCTTCTCAGCCAGAACAGCTGCTCATGACTGCCTACTTCATAGGATAAATAACTGAATCCATGTGTTTGGCAAGATTTTAAAACCCAATCCATGGTTTTCTTAAACTGCGAACGTTATCTTATCTCAGGTAGCCAATCGCTGTTGTTAAAATATAACACTGCAATGGATGGACATGACCTCTGGGATCATATCAAATTCAAGTTTTTTGCCGCAAGCTGCTTTACTAAAGAGTGCGTGTGTGTGTGTGTGTGCGCGCGCGTGTGTGTGTGTGTGTGTGTGTGTGTGTGTGCGTGACTGGCCACTAAGTGCACGTTGCTTGATGAGTGGGAAATGGCATGCTTATAACAAAGATGGAAATTCAAAACTGAAGACATTCACTACTAAACGGAAGTTGACAAGGGAAGTGGAAAGCTGAAATCAGAGAGTGTTCCCTTTGCATGGCATTGTGGCCCAAAAGACACCAAAACATTAAATACCAGGGCAACTGTTTGATCTCTCCTTTAACTGATGGTGCGGGATAACAAAACTACTCCCAACAAAAATCAAAAGACCTACCATTCACACTTTTTTATCTGGTGAATACTTAGGGCTGTGTGGAATGACTGAGCATTAAAAGGAATAAAAATGATTACCGCTTTAACTTTAATTCTTTCACCTCTCATGCCTCACATGGAAACTCGGTCATATTTCCTGCAGGCATCCAAATCGCCTCAAGAAAATCTTTTCTGTAAGCAAACGCAGAGGGTGTCTCTCTGCATTTGCTTAACAAAATATTTCTAAAACGTTTGGCAAACGTCTCCAAGTGCGGGAGTCTGCACTGCCACGTTGCGCGGCTAAACGACCCGCTCACACCGGTTTTGCGATCTGGGTTCTGGCTCGGCTCGGCTCGGCTGCAGTTCATTTTGCTGAATACTGAGAGACCGTCGGCTCCATTTTGGCGCATGGTGTTATACGGATAAGAGCAGGCACCACCTGATAAATATAAATTATCTCAGAAGTATGTCTTGCTGCCATGGACCAAATTCAAGAGCTGCATGTTCACAAATATTTTGACACTATGCCTGGTGAAATTATGTTGAAGAGCTGGTAAAGAGGCTTTTCGTTGAAAATTGTGCCTTATCTTTGTTGTCCAACGGACCATATGTCTCCCTGACTGCTTATGTGTTTCTGTTGCAGATGACTGTATAGATGAAGCCCTTACAGTAATTTGAGGGGACAGCTTTCCACCATATGGGTCTACTTAGTGAGTGTCTGTGACTGAAAAGAAAAATCTTTCAGCACAACTGACTCCTCTGTAGCTGAGAAATTAATCAGAGGTTAACCCGAAAAACCCATTCCAAAAGTGTGCAGAAAAGTTTGTTCCAACTTTCTGGACAATACGACAAAATACTTCAGTCATTAGAAGTTATGGTCTAGCGGAGTAAATAAACTACTAATCTTACTTATTTTTCCAAATATTCTTGAAACAAATGGCCCGCGAATGAAAAAAAAGTCAAATCGAATAGCAACTCGCACAAACCGAAGACACTCTGTGACAAAGCCAAGCCAAATTTGCATTAAATACTTTAGGTCTGTAATTACAAAATCTATTGCACAGTCTCCAGCCTTCATATATTTCTCCAGGGAGACCACTATCATGCATTTAACACACCCCTAATCAGTACTGTAATACCTGAAGCAGACCGCATTCCACATCTGTTTTACATTAAAACGAACAGAAGTCAACTACTTTAAAATGACTTCGGTAGTACCCTGATTGTATTACCACATGTGTTCTGATAGACTGCAATTTATTAATGCCATGCCAGCAATTTTTTCTCATTAATTCTGCAGGTGTTATGAGATCGCATAATGCCCCTTTGTCATGCATGCAAACTACAATAAGACTCTTAGTGGCTCAGAAATATCTCACACGTTGTGAGGGTATTGGAGAGAGATATTCTGCTAGTGAGCTCCTTGTCACAAAATGGAGAAATATTTATTCAGATTCCTTCATCTTCTTACCAACTGAGTTCTCATCACAATTTCGGTCCGGATCCACTTGCCAACCAGAGCAAGACATCAGGCAACTAGGGTAAATACAATACAATCTGTATTGTTATATTAAAGGCAACCCTTGTTGCAAAAAGACAACAAAATATAACTCATCTGTGAGAGGTGCTCTTCTCCGGGAGACGGACCACTCTGTAAGCGGTTCTCACGCATTTAAAGGATAAGGCTTGCAGGTCCGAGACAAAAACAGGCTCTCAAGCTCATAAAGAGCTCCAGAACCAGCTGTGTCGTATCAGAAGCAGTATTATTCCGGTTTGGTGGAATGCTGGCCACTTCTCTGCTCATTATGTGAGTAGATGTGTGCCTGAGAAAGTGAGACACAACCACAACATTTTAGACAAACCGTGGTAGGAAAACGTCGTCCATGTATATCTATATAGAATGATACAAAAACAACACTAATAAGGCCTTCCATAACTCCCTCCCCATGCCAGTAACCATGCAGGGAATTCTTTGCTGCTAGCCGGCCCACTACCCCATTCCAAGACCGCTGGCCCACCACTGGCTGTTGGTGGGCAGCTAGAGGGCAATCTGGCTAGTCCCCGACACCCCGCTAGAATAGGGGGACGAGGACGCGTAAACCCCAACGGAAAAAGATAATAGGAGCTGCAGCAGACAACACACACACAAAAAAACGTCCGAGAAGCCAGCAGTGCAGGTGAAACTAATCATATCTTCACCATGGACACAAATGGGACAGAAGCTGTGAGCTTTGGCCAAGGGGGGGGGGTCATCCTTGCTGCAGCCTCAGGCCTGGCCATGACCTTGCTATGACCTTGCTCCGCCTCACTCTCGTCTGGAGTCAGAGGGGCTGCAGATGGCCCCTCTGATTTGGCCCCTGCGAGACCCCGTGGAGACCCCATCCCCCAGAAACCATAGCTACCGCGCTACACTCTGTGACACACTAAACAGACCAGAGTACAAACCAAACAAAACAAAACAAACCCCCTTCCAGACTTCCTCTTTTAAAGTCCCCAGCGTCCTGCCAATTAACCAGGGCTACTCACCAATGTAGTGAGCCACACCCGGCAGAGGTAATCGACTTGTGACAATGGCTTAATTTTATGTTGACTCTGTGTTGCATCATAACCAACGTGCACAAATATTCTTACCCATGAGGATTGATTACATTCATATTCTGAGCCGTGATGTATAAGGAGTTTTATTTGTTTTATTTAAAGATCCAGCTCAATAACCTAATTGATTTGGAATAGAAATCCCTATTCTTTAATAAAATAAACTGTCTTAGACATGCCTTCGTTCACCAAGCGCATTGCAGTCCCAGGTTCATTACCTACCTCTGTTCCAAAATTATTATTCAAGATGAAAACGTGCAGAAGTACCGAGCTCAACCTAATCTTATGTTTTAAGTAGCAACATATAAGGCAAAGAGGCCATTTTATGGACAATTGCCATATCAT
This sequence comes from Hiodon alosoides, assembly GCA_025775065.1. Lineage (NCBI taxonomy): Eukaryota > Metazoa > Chordata > Actinopteri > Hiodontiformes > Hiodontidae > Hiodon > Hiodon alosoides. The sequence goes on along the minus strand of JAOYSI010066314.1, from coordinate 12,579 downwards.
ACAATCAAAGCTAAATAAAAATAGATACCTTTTTTTTTTTTAGTTTTTTTTAGACACCTTGGACAAGGCCAAATTATGTCACGTATCCTTCCCACTTCCAAAACCAAACAGCAGAGAGATCTTCTCACCATTTCAGAATTTCCGATAAAGATCTGCATTATCAGTGGGATTTCACCCGGCTTGTTTTTGAATTTTCTTGTTTAGTTACTTGCATCTTTTCCCTGCCAAGGTCACTCCTCTGGTCTGGAATGTGTCTCTGTAAGGATGACATCACCGTTCCTCGTGCTCTGCTTTCTTCCTGAGACAGCATTGTGTGCATGTGAAATGTAACTCGCCCCTTTAAATTATTTATGGTGTAAAAACACGAATGATGTTTTTGCTTGAGTAATGCCTTCCATTCTGTGAAAAAACACTTTTGTGACCTGTTAAATTTGCAGCCTCTTCTTCTAAAAATTTTCCGAACACAATTATTTCTCACTATCAAATACATTATCTAAGAATGCACATGGCTTATCCTCCTTTTTTTCCACCGGGTTTCCAGCTGTTGCCATTCTTACATCTAACTGTTTTTTAAAAGCGGTGCGAGACCAAGTTTCCCTGTGTAAGACTGCATAATAAACACCAACCTTGAAGCCCTGTCTCCCAAAATAGAATTCCTCAGCAGCCCAAGAGAAATGGACCATTAAGTAACATCCAAGCCAACATTTTCCCAGTGATATGCAGTTGCACAGGGAGTTGGCTGGTGTGGGAAGCGGCACTCAAAAAGTAAAATCAGGTAGTGTCATCAAATTTAAATTAATAAGCACTGTATCCTGCCCAAGTAGAGTTGGTACTTGGCAAAAAAAAAGGGGCATTTTGCATCTCTTCGTCAGGGCCCCATCTGAATAATTCAAGATCCAGTGTCTGTGTTTGTGTATGTGTGTGTGATGTGTCTCTGTCTTTTACAATATCAAGACGGACACAATTAACAAACTTATGACATATGGCAAAGACCACGAAGTACAGTATGTTTGCAGAAATGTATCTCCTGGGGATTTACACAAAATAAATACTATTTTCTGTTGTCTCCAGAAGGGTATGCAAAAGCTATTAAAAGGAACAGAATCAAATGACCTGCAGGCAGTTGTGAAGTGTAAACCTGCAGTGTAGTTTGTATGCATTCACTCAGGAATAACAGCAGGAAAGCAAAGATCTTCCTTTTCCTTCATTAATTGTAGAAGAATGTTCCTCATTGTGGCTTTAGCCTCTGTTTTTAGACACAATGTTAGTTTGCTTTGTGTGTGTAATTAGCCCAAAGACTCTTGATAAAGGCCACTTTTCAGTTACACTAAATTCCCCCAAGTGGGCAAACATGATTACGGTACCTCATAGTAGCAAGAACTACCATCACGGTCAGACCCACTTTTGAAATGAGCCTCCATCATTTCCGTTCTGCAGAATCTTCATGTCTTGCCACCTCCCGCCAGCAGAGGTCACTCTAACAATATCTCCTTCCTGTGGGGGTGGTGTAGATTATTCAGTAGCTGAGATTTATCAACAGCAGCCAGTATGTGCTAAATGTATGTGCTAAACATGAATCATCAAAACAACAGCTTGAGCTCAACTTTATGTGGTGGGGTTATCCAAGGCCAAAAACGAGGGTAGCTTACCTTTAATTACGCCAAGTGTGGTTTCAGGCACATTTTGTGCATTATTAATATGAAAAGAATTCTAGTATAATGTCATAACATATGATTTACCTGCAGCACCCCAAACAAGAGTATTGTAAAATAAGTCAGGAGAGCACCTTTATGAGATTCCTCGTTGACACATTTATCATTTTAACGGCAGGTTATAAACAACTCAGTAGAAATGGTTTATTTACCAAACCAAATAATAAAACTTCTATGCCAAATAAGTTAAATAAATTACACATGATGAAGAACAACACTTTCATGCTAAGGTGTTGATAATTACGTGGTTGCAGTTTGTGCCATTGGGAATCAATTTAACCTGTTTGATGATTCTTCTCCGTGGTAACTGCAGTCAACTGCTTTAGCTGACATTAAAAAAAAAAGATTTGTGGGTTTGGTGTTTATATTGTGTTACTAAACAAATCTGTTTATAATTGTGTGATATATATATATATATATATATATATATATATATACTCAATAAAATGTAATATACTAATAATAAATGTAATTCATTATTATTTTTCTGAAAGATGGTGCCTATGGTCTACATCCGAAAGAGAGAAGCCCAGGACATTTCCCATATTTTCCTGCCATATGGCCTATCTGAGTAGATAAAAAAGCAGATTCATCTTTCAGAGACAGTCGGAATAAAGTTTTACGACTCACAGAGGATGCGGCTGACTTTAAAGCGTCGGCCTGTATTAGCTTTTGCAATCATTAATAATTCTAAATTCCAGCCTGTGGATAGCGCAGCGTTTTGAGTTTGGACAGTAAAAAGCCCCGGGCACTCGCGTGTTTCTGGTTCGAGCCTGGGGGTGGAGTGAAAGGGGAGGGGAAAACGTGTCAGGCCCTGGCTTACATGGCGAGGGACGCAGGTGCCGCGATGGTGGTGCGGAGGAGCAATGGTGCAATCTGCTCTTATCTGCCTCTGCTGCCATTTCACGGTCGTTTGGAACAAGTGGGCCGCGTCCTTCTGCTCAGTTGCAGGGATGTTTTTTACGGAAGAAAAACTTTCCATGATTCAATGAGGACTTTAGCCCAGGGGGGGTTGGTTGTTGATTGGACTCCATCTGATCATAGCTTGCAATCTCAGTTAAAGAACTCATCTGATTGGATGTGTGACGTGTGATGTTCAACTCCTGGCCCTGCCTGATAAAGGCAATGGCGCTTGCAAAGATTCTGATTTTTTGCCATTAATTTAAATCAGTATAGTTGTTCCCCAAAACAGTTGTTCCCCAAAACAAACACCTCTGAAACATAGACACATGCAGCCTTATGTTCACATCAATACCTTGGCGTGTCATATACGATTGAAATTTACAAAATTCAGATATGTGAATAAGGTAATATTTCTAAGGCAGCATTTTGTAATTCTGGTTACATTTATTAGCACCTGGAGGAAGAAAAAAAAAAACCTGAACCGGGTTATGTATTAGGTCCACATTAAGGCAAATGTATTCATGTTAAAAAAAATTAAAATAATAGTGCATTTTCGTTTTTTGGTTGGGGTTTACTCTCGGGCTTATTGTAAATGAAGAGGTTTGTTCACTTTCTCTAAACGCCAGCGGGTCATAACGCGAATGCAAGCAGCTGCTTGCCTGCCTATACCACCCTCGAGTCGGGCTCTCACACATGCAGCTGGATGTGGGATTTTATCAGAGGAAGGCTAAACAAATACACGTCAGTGTTTGGTTATAAATTAGCATAAGACCACTGACACTACATGGACTTTCCAAGATGAAGTCATTCCAAACCTCCACACGATGTATTCTCGGTAAATTCCCTAAGCTCCCAGCATTGCGCAGTTCACACAAAATTTGTTTCATGGGAACAAGCCATGTTCAGAAAAGGTCAAATAAATTATGCAATCAGTAATATGTCAATGCCATTGTTAAGCACCATTGTCTGAATAGCCTTTTGGTTCGTTTGTTTGTTATTATTTAAATTCAGTTTAAAAGTTGAAATCAAATGCTGAAGCTTGCTATCATTTTCAGGTTGGAATAAATATACTTAACTGACTTCAAACCCACTTTACTTCCTCCAAGTTTTGCATGATCATGGTTTGATTAGAGAGCCTAAGGTCAGCAAAATAAATAGACAATAAGAAATACATGCAGACATTTTGGAACTTTCTTGGATCAGATCCATTTCATACATAGCCTGCTTTATGAAGAATTATTTAGCACGGAACAGCTACGCCATACAGACATTTATTGATAGTAGTATTACATGATTAAGTTTATGAGTTGAATTTTTCAGACGGACGAATCTGCTGAAAAAAAACGAAGACATCGCGACTAACTATTTTTCGGATTATAACTAGTGTTGGTAATCCTTTGTTTAACGATTGTCATCGTTTGTTTAACTCATGAGGTCTTTTTAATCTTAACACAGATTAATCTTCACACAGGTCACACTAACGAAAATATTTGAACATCAACAATCAATCGGGATATAATTGTTCATTTATTTAGCCCAAGTAAATGATAAGAGGACTGTACAGAGCACTTTTCCCCCTGTAAACTGTACTCTTTAGTTTAATAATAAAAACGTATATTAAACCTACACGAGACGTTCAGAGAAAGACGCCTCTGTAGTACCATAACTCGGGAACACCTCTGACAGTTTTCATGTTTCACTACCTCTGGACTTGCCACACATACCTCATGCGTATTTCAATCTAAACTATTGCATTTAAAACCCTACATTTTCCACATATGCATCTCCTTGCAGGCAATACAGCGACCATATGTGTTCGGAAACATTAAAATAAAAATGTGTGGATCATAGGGTAAAATAATCTAACGTATCTGGCATTAACCAAAGGGTTCAATTGAACCTACTCACAGAATGTTTTCTGTGTCTGTTTCATTTCTGTCTGCTTGCGTTGGGATATAGGAACTACAGTTCTGCTGCAAATGTGCAGTCAGAGTTTTGCACATTTACTGGAGAACTGTGGAAAGATCACACTGTGAGTTTACCAACCTAATTAAATGTATATATATAACTGCCTGCTCGTACTATGTTCCAGTGGGAACCAGAAGAAACTAATTCATCGAACAAATGACACGATTGTAGGGAAGCACCAAGTATTGGTGAGAAATTGAAGTTTAATATGTAACTTCTGATTACAACAGTAGGTCACCCAACCTTTTCTGCAACTGGGTTCTATCACAGATCCGCTTTATGGGTTTCCTTTTTTTATGTCCACTTAAGCATGCATGATGGGTTCTGTGGGTATATGCGATTGCATTAATGTGATCTCCATTAAAACCTGGGCTGAGCATGAGCCAACAATGTCTCTCCGGCTTTATCTGGGTTGAATCATATGTTGCTGTTGTTCCACTCCACCTCCCACAACTCTGCTGACAGTCAGGTCTTGAGAGCAGCCAATTCCTGGAAGTTAACTCCACTCTCTGTAATACAACTCCAGCAAATACCCGCCACTGTATTTTTATCACAGACCAGTGTGACGGGAGGAGGGGTAGCAACGGGGTTAAGGGTTGCATAGGCACCGGGTGGCGGGTCCACTGCCATCTCAAATTTGCCTTTTCTCTGTTCAACCACACCCCCAATCCCACTTCCCTGATGAGCTAATCCTACTGGCCAAAGAAATTGACAAAATGAGGCGATGGCTAACAATTACTTGTTGGAGACACGCTCTCTGCAGGAAGATCTTTTCACAACGTTGTTTTAGGGATATCAGTGTCAGAGATACCAGGAGGACGTTATCAAAGTGGTGACTTGATCCCAGACAGAGATAGAATTCACAGAGGGTTAGAACAAACCCCGTTGCATTGGTCTGCAATCGCTATACTCAATTTTTACCAGGATTAATCACAATTGTAATCTAGAATTATACCACGAATAATAATCTCAAAACAGCCGGCCACTCCCCTTCTTTGTCATCGCCTTCGCTGGGCCTCTCCAACTATTGCTGTTGGTTTGGGAAAAAAAAAAAAAAAAGATACCAAGGTGCTTGTTTGATTTTCCTGGCTGCAATTCAACACAATGCATTACATTGCTATATGCCGTGTAGTTACATTGTTATACACAGGATAGTTACATTGTTATATACAGGCATTAAAACCCCATTCAAGACATCCTGCGTCCATAGACACGTTTTATTGAATTGTTTAGCGTCATTTCTGTATCGGTAAAGTTTAGCAAAATCACTGGTAGTCGTTCGATTAGCCCTCTCAGGGCCAGTATAGTTTGGCAAAGCAGTCTCTGAACAACAGGACGTAAGATGGCCATTGAAATAAACGCACGCAGTGGTCCTTCTAACAGCTATTGAAAAGTCACTTCCTGTTAATCCTCTTCACAGGAAGTGCAGACACCCCTCAGCCACCACAAGGCAAAGCACCACGTCGGAATCTAAGGGTGCTATAACGGAATTATGAACAGCATTATGAATAAAAGCTGTTCATTGGTGGGAATATTTCATTATTACATATAAGGTATTACACTCTCTTGGCGCGTGTTTAAATGAACTGAATGATACAGCACACTCGCCGTGTCTGTTTTTGCTGTAGGGGAATTGGAAAGTAAGGCAAGCGTTCTTGTTGTTGCATGATGTCGAATCCACCAGCGGGGAGTTCGGCTGCTTGCCACCAGACTATTGGTTCCCACCCTCCTGCCCCCCTCTCCCCCCTTCCCATCATGTCACACCCTGCTCGGATGTACAGATGTGTGGTCAGTCAGTTGCGGCATTTCCAGCTGCGGAGGTTGTCCGAATCACAGAAATATACACATTGCAGTAAAACTCTAGTTTCACTCCCAGTAACTATGCCAAAGGCAAGATTGAACATCATTGTCTTGAGGTGTTTTGATTTTGGCATGAGTGTCTCGGTAGGGTTTTTTTTCTTTGCCCCGTCTGGTATTTGTTTGGCTTAATCCCTCAGAGACGCTGCACCTTACTTTGGAATATTTATTCTCAGGGAAAACTACACAAATGTTCAATGTCCAGAGCAGAACATAGAGTGTTTACAGGAACTATTGTTGAAAAATCTAGTCACCAAGGAAGGTCTGGCATGTTTCCCATAAATTACGCTCTTTAGGACAGACTAAAATAATTTGTAAGTGTTCAGCAACATATGGTTATTTTTCCATGTAGGGTCTGTTTCTCTCGGACCAAAAGATTTTAAAAAACCTACCAAGGGAACAACGTCAGAGTATACCAATTTTATAATACATAAGTAACAAAGGATTCTTTAGGCCTCTGACGTTATTTTGTGCATCAGGAAGTTAAGCAGAGTGTTCGCAAAGAGTGCTTTTTATCATAAATGAAAAAACAAATATATTTCAGGAAACAGATTTAATCGGGTAACCTTTCTGATTATAAATGCGTCAGCATACTTACACTAGCATAATTTAAATATAAATAATAAAGAGAAATAAATATGTTAAGAAGGTTACCTTTGCAAGAATATTCAAAATGTTTAATTTGCTCACGCAAAACCTATATGGAAAAGCGGAAGAAGATTCTTCAAATCATAAAACAATCAAGAAAACATCAAGAAAACTAAATCTATCTGCTTTTTCTGTCAAACAGAATCCAGCTCACATTTATATTACTGTAACGGAAATAACTGTCCTCGGCACTGCGTCACTTCACTTGCGTCACAGAAAGGTTTCTCGCATGGGAGCTGGGAAAGTTTGATTACCAGCATGATCAGCAGATTTTCCTTTATCACCCTGGAGAATTCCCCATGAAATGGCAATGGCTTTTCCTTGTCATGTTGATTCAGAGATAACCAATGGGCAGAGAGGGTTTTTTTTATTTTTTATTTGTTCACCTCAGGGACACCCGGTGAGACATTCCACCACTCCCTCTGGGCAGGGACTTTTTGTGGGCTCGTGGCCTGGGGAAACATCAGCACAGCTTTGTATTCGGATACTTACACGACTGCACGCTTGATAATGGCCCTCAAAGCACTCGTAGGATTATGGGACTTTCTTTTTCTTTACCGTCATGGCACCTGTCAAGAACCTGTCTAGGTCTTGTTTGACGATCAGCGCCTGAGATTTGTTTTGTCTAATTCCAGACATTAACCAGCCGAAAATAATCACGCCACACACCCACATAACGCTGATCATTAAATCTGACCACACTTTTGCTTTGGCTCGATAAATATTTCCTGGTCAAATGAAAATGTCACTGAGGCTTCCTGGTACATGGGACATTACGATGCAGAACTCCTCGCTCATCAGCAAGAGCATTTAGGGTAGCAGTACGTTTACATTTTAGCCATTTAGTGAGTTTTCAGTTCCCTTTTGAAGGCAGCGTGAGCTGACAGTCTGACTGCGGAGGGCGGGTCAGTCCACCGTTTGGATGCAAGTGATGAGTGGTTGATGTTGCGATTCCACAGGGAGGGAACCACTCAGCTTCGTGCAGGGGCCGATCACAAGGGTCTGGTGGTAATACTTCATGGCAAACGGGCTCGTTGTCAGTGGGCGCCGCTGTTGTACACAAATGTATACAAGCCTCAAATGCTACAGTTATGTAAATGGATAGCCTAGAATTGGATATTTGACTCACAGTCTCTACTGAGAAAATAAATAATGCGGTGTGTCAATGAGATGATGTGTGGTCGCACTGATTAAATTACTCTTTTTAAAATGTGTTTTACACAATTGAGAGGGACTGGCGAATCAACCATTAACTTTTTCTTCTGACTCCACAGGGTATAACCAATGGCGGCATTCTTTTTTGCCTCTCAGCATTTTCTTTGGGCTTTTTAGGCTAATCACTGTAGGCCACATTTGACCTCATATAATTGACTATTTATTTAACAAAACATTGTTAGATCCAAAGGATCCAATGGAGCTCCTAAATGGATCTGAAAAATGTTCTTAATTTTTTTATTTATTTATGTTAACCCAGAAACCTTGGATTCAATGATTTGGCATCTTGAAAGGTATAAAAGGCATAAAACTATTATTTTATAATTGACCCGAAAGCTCTGAAATTACTTGGAACTTCTTGACTAAGAGAACAACAATCAAATTGTGGTGGACCTCAGTGTACCTCGTTTCCTTCATTGCTGGTGTCTACGAAGGAAGAAAATGACAGTAGGTAATGATCGTTTGGAAAATATCCAATGTGTTTTTTCTGCTCTGTGGAATAGAGGAGAATGTAATCCTTTGGCAAGAGGAGGCCCTTGGTTTATTGATCCGAGAGCCTCGTTAACCCTTTTTACTGATGGGTCCATGTGAGTCAGCAGTCACTCTGCAGCCTGATCATTTGTTTTTTGGAACCGCACTGCCATTTGTCAAGAGATCTCCAAGCGAGGCTGGGACTCCCACCAGCTGTTACTGAAGCTCTGCACTATAATTATTCACAATGCACTGAGCTTTTCACCCAAAGTTTCTCATAATCAAGTTACTGTGACATTTTTTAGCTTCCATATATATATATATATATACTGGGGTTGGGGCTTTGCCGACTACGCCAGTGGTAAGGCTACTGGGACATTTTCACTTCCTTTATCTTTAATTTTTTACGCGAGCCATCAGGGCCACCAGCCTTTAAAGCACACAATATCACATTTCTGAAAAGTACATGGAGCAAAGGTTTACGATTTAGCAGATGCACTTCAGGATCGCTCAGAATGTTACATTAGTCATGTGGAAGTGCCCTAAATGCCTTTCATGTGCATTAATCATGGCTCATTCTTATAATTACTGTCACCTATTACAACACTCCCATCATTGCATCGAGGTCAGCTTTCTGCAGCAGATTCTCATTTTGACTTATGCTATTTATTTGTAAATAATTCAGGTGTTGTAATTCATAAGGCAGAGGTGCAAGTAATGATGAGATAGTTGGGTTTCCATAGCGATTTCCAAAGGTAAATGCCACACTTACTCCTTCTCATATTTCCATGCAATCACATCATTGCCTGCATGAGCAGCCAAAAACCCCAATAAATAATTTGTTAATATACCCTGGTTCTCTTCAATTTCTAGATGACAATTAAGGACAGCAGTTTCGAGAATCACTCCCCAGGGGAGTTATTGTACTGTAGCCTTGGATTTGTGGGTGAAAACTACAAGTGGCTTAACGATGTCGTTTGTTTAAGAGTCCAGTATATCCCCTCCTCTGTTCCGGCGAAAAGCATGTGTGCGACGGACACTTAAGGTGATTTGGGAAGCGACAGCCATCATATATATCGGTCTTCATATATTGTCTCACATATGCTTGTGAACGGTCTTTTCATGTCTTCTAACTGCCAAATCGCAAAACCGGCCTGAAGAAGTCATTGCCAAAAATTTTGTGTTAGGGATAATTGTAGTTAGTTTTAGTTCATTTTGGGAGAAGGTTCGTGGTCTGACCACATGACTGTGTCTCCATCTAGGCCACATTCCCTAACACTGAGCTGGCTACATCCACTTTTGGAATAATAACAAGAAGAATGAATCTTTACTAATGATGAAAAAGAAACTATTTCTTTAGCCATTGCAGATAAACTTCACTCTGCTACTATAATGCTATGAATTCGAGTATTGAATGTGACTCAAAACTCTGTGCCACGCGTCCGTCTCAAGTACGCGCACAGGAGAGGTCTGGGCACGCCCATCGGCACCGGCTGAGGATCATGCTAATTGCAAACAACATTTAACGACCTGTGATCCCTCAGTAGGTGCGGGAGTTGGTAGAGGAGCCGGGAGAGAGAACGGCGGAGAGAACGGCGGAGAGAACGGCGGAGAGAACGGCGAAACAAGACAGTGGCGGAACAAGACAGTGAAAAGGCGGAAGAGTTGACTCGGGCGAAGTGAATGCCGGCACTTCGCCTTCGTTAAATTAAAGTTCGGTTAGGTATTTTGTTTAGTTTGTTATTTTAGTTTGTTATTTTAGTTTGTTATTTTAGTTTATTGTGTTTGGGGTGAACCCGTGAGGAGGAGCGATTTAAAATAAAGCCGGCAAGAAGCCGGAGAACCCGGAAGTGTGTTTCTCGGTTATTCCTGAACCAAGCACGTCGGCGTGCTACAAACGCCAACTTCTTAGTTTGAAATATTGAGGATGGTTTCCTCTTTTCTCTGGTTTAGAAGCCCAATCCCATCAGTACTTAAAACAGCTAGCATATTTTTCTCATTGCCCATAGGCAAAGAGTGCATATGTTGGGTTTTACAACAGAGAATTGGGTAAATGATTTTTAGCGAACGGTAAATAAACAGGAGAGAAAATTTACATTTCATAAACAACATTGTATGGAAAACAAAAGCAGTTTTACTCTGAAATTTTACTTTTTGGCTCTGGAAGAGGTTTCCAATGACAATGAGATTTTCCAGAGCAGCATATCTGCGGTTAGACTTGCAAACCAAATCCTCCTGTGCCTCCTGAAAGACCTTCTCAGTGACAAAACAGCAATGAAAGATAAATATCCCTTTGCACTTTAGAGGGAACATGTAGCCCGCGATCAGGGTGTTCAGCAGACAAAACACGGCGAAACTAAGCCTGGGACCAAACCAAAAACGCGACAACCCGCTAATTGCATTTTAATAAAATTATATTTAAGTTTATTGATTTGGTCCCAGCCAATTTTTTTGCCTGATTTTGCAGTTCTAAGCATTATTCTGAGCATTCAGTCTGAGGCGCCAACCTGTACTCATGTGGCAGGGTTTCTAAACTGGGTATAAACCAAATCTTATAAGATGGAGACTGCTATCCCCTGTGAGGTTTACGTTTCCCTGCTGAAACTCTGCCGCACACCCGTCTCTGTTACGTTGTCGGGAAGACAGGTAACGGGAAGACTGCCATGTTAGCTCATCTTCACCGCCATCTCACTTCCCCCCGTGTCTGCATATCTCGGAGAGTTCATCTTTGTACCTTTGTATCCATCGCTGCGCTCCAGGAAGTTGCAGTGTTAAGACAGGAGACAGTCCTGTACATCTCGTCTGAAATTGAGACCCTTTGCTCAAAGAAGAAAATGTCAACTCAAGACAATAAACACCTGCCGAGTCCTATGATCTTGCGACTGCAGGTCTAAATCCAGCAGGCTTTGTCTTGGCTCCAAACCTTCACCCCTTTAGCATTGCACGTGACTACAGGGGAGGGCATGCCTCACCTTTAATCTATGGTAAAACTTCCATAAGGGGAATGTAAACAGCAGCATGTTAAATGAACAATGGCTCCAAAATTTTTTAATAACAAGTGTAAATGTTTCAAAAATGTAATAATAACACTCGGGGCAAACACTCTGTACTTGCAGGTACATTTTTAATTGTTGTGATAAGCAGAGTTTTGGAGCTGTGGAAATGTGAGAGAATATGAGGTCACATCCTCACGTCAAGGTATAAAGAGCTGAAATTCCAGGGTCTACAAAATGTTACTTGAGACAATCAAGCCAGTTCGAGAGAATAGTACAGGCTGAAGTTAAGTGCACATTTTTATTTCCAGAAACGTTCCAGAAACGTTATTGCTTCTTAAAATCGGATCCGTTTCCAGAAGGAAATCGAATCCGATAACTCTTTGCCAGAAATACAAAAGTAATGTCTTGGATAGATGTGTTTTTCCCTTCTAATCACAATGCACGATCATATTAGTTTCAGTATTACCTCACCCTACATATCTGCCACCTCCCACCATGGAGCGTGCATGTAGTGCGAGGAACACCACCCAATCCACAATTACCCCGGGCACATGTGGGCAATGACGTCATGGAGAGAGATACACCCTTTCTTATTGTTCATATCTTGTCGGCTCACAAGAAAGCTCAGCCAAATTGGGCACAGACCTGACACTTCTCTGCTGAAAGACCCACACAAACACACACCCACCCACACACACACACACACAGACACAAACCCACCCACACACACACACACACACACACACACACACACACACACACACACACACACACACACACACACACACCGCTTAAAACCATTCAAACCC
>JAOYSI010066303.1:0-22955 GCA_025775065.1 Hiodon alosoides | reverse complement strand
CCGTAGTGGTTTAGCACTACCATTGGAAATGAATGGAAAACGGTTTAGGGCCGTTTAGCTAAAGAATACCAGACCGCCGCGCGGGTGACCGGGGTTCGATTCCCCGACGGAGAGGCTTTCTTTATCTTTTTATCTTTCGGTGGATATCGGACCAATGAGCAAAACGTGTTCCGCATAAAAAAGTATTTGTACTTGTAGGATTAGTATTTAGTTACTAAAGTAATAAAATCCAAGTGAAAAGTGAGTGAGGATACATCATAGCAAAACTTCTGCTGGCCTCCAGTGGAATATGTTGGTATTGCTATGCAAGTTGCTGGCAAAAAGCAGAAAATGTAACAAATTTCAAAATGTATACAGTCTGGCATGGATGCGACATGGAAAAAAAAATAAGCGGTAAATCTCCCAATGCATGCTGATTTAGTAATTGGCGTTGTGGGACACCCCATCAGGGAAGTCTTCTAAATGCTGTCCTTGACTGAATCACTGTAATCCTCACTACATGCACCTTATCATAAACACAAAATGTGGTTTGGTCCTTTTCTTTATCTCCCTTACACTCATTGTATATTGAGCCAATAAGATTGCTGGTTCCAGTGTGGCAGGTTTTTTTTTTTTAAATGAACATATGGACCCTGGCTTTCTGTAGTTGAACATGATAAGTACAAAGTGGTGAAAGTTAAACGATACAGTCTATTTCCCGAAGGATTTTCAGCCAACACTCAGCGCTAGGTCTTACATGTCAGTTTTCCCCATTCTCAACACAAAATACAACAACTGAGTTCCTCAAACCAGATTAAAACAAATAGTAATACTTGGTCTTTAGGAATCATCCAGCTAGTAAGGGTCACTAAACATTAGAAAGACTGCAACCAAGCAGTAAAGTCCTAATGAATAAAAGTGACTCGATCAGGTATGAAGTGTGCAGAATGAACAAACGTAAATAAAGAGGCCCCGGATATATACCGGAGCATAGGACTGGTTTAATAAAGATGTGCCTTGCATTCTAAAACTCAGCACTTTCCAGCATGGCGGTGCAAATGTCAGCCTGAAAAGTGTTTGCTCTCGTGCTGCTGGGTGTCCGGTATCTAGCTGGAAATTGTGGGGGACCGCATTTAGCTGTTATTCTGAGGTAGCGCAGCTGTTACCTCAGGCTTGGCAGGGCTTCTGCATGGCAGCGGGCCCAAGTCAGAGTGAGTTAATAAAAATAATGAACAAAAATCATTTTCATTTGTGAAAACCAACCCTTCAAACACTGAGAGAACCCAAATGGGTTCATATCATTGGTTTGGCCACTGATGTATATTGCAACTTAATTATACTGTCTGTGAACACGTGCAACCAATAAATGTTTGTTACTTAATATCATCAATTTTATTTTTGTACAGCGCTTTTCCCATGTTATATGTCACAAAGATGCCGCACAGATACAATGGTACAATAGTTCCCGGGCCCGGTCCCACATTTCAATAATGTTGCGTGTCAGCTGGAAAGTACCCGACAAACTGAATCCATTAGAAGTGGTCTAACCCAGAATGACCTTTTGGCACATTGGCTTAGTTTTGTGTACTATAGGATTCCCAGTACCTGGCCTTGATGATCAGTCTGCGTGGCCAAGTGGGACTTCGTACTTCATCATTGTGTATCACCCGTCTGATTTGTGGAGTTGCCAGGCGCCCGTTACTCACATATAATTTTCCAACTAGCTTTTTTAAATATGCACATGACAATAAAAATACATTGTAGAACATAGTATGGGTCAGCTTTTGATATTGACATTAAAATGTTAACATTGCTGACCCAAGTTCCCTATTGTCTTTTTAGTTCCACATGCATATTGGTCTAACAACCATTCACTTCAAATATCAAGATGTTTGTTACAAATTGTGCTGCCAATAAGGAGCAGGTCACTTTGTGACCATGAAACTGTTTAGTCATGTTTCCATATTTCTGTGCATACAGAGTGCAAAGCCATGTAGACACCAGTCTGCATGGCGCATGCAGTTTTTTAAATTTTACTTCCTGCATGTATGCATGTCACCCACACGGTGACTCCTGTCAGTTTGGGAACTGCCAACAGCTGATCAGAAAGAAAAAAAAATGTGGTGCTAGGGATTTAAAATAATTACCCTAATAACTAACCCTGCCACCAACATAAATCCAGGCTCTCATGTACACCCCCGGAGGAGTAATCTTAGACACAGTACTGCATCACAATATATATGAGTAAAGAGCACGACCCAGGCACTGACAGCTGAGTCATGGTAACAGATGCCGGGCTTGCCTGTGGTCACAAACCCATGCGAAAATAACCTGCAGAGCTGACTTGGCTGAAAGAGCATTAGTCACACATATTGATGGCACACCTCTGTTATTGCATCCCCCCTCTTGTCTTCCTGCATGGAGCTTCTGTGTACGGGGTCCGGGGGGTTATATCCTGGCTCACGTTTGATGAGCACGTGGCATTGTCGCTGCTGGCTGGCACCGGGCCCTCTCACATGGGGCTCTTCCAGCAGCTGAAGAGAAGGGCCAACGGGTACTGTTTCTGTTCAGTCGCTCGGGGAAAACGTTGGAAGTATCGGGTTCTTTCACAGTTTCTGTGTAAGCAATTTCAATTTTTTTCTTCTTTTCAAGCTTTGCTTCATGAAGCAATGCTTATATTCCAAATAATTACATTCAGCAAAGTTAATTCTCTAAATAAAAAATATATATCTGGTGTTCCCTGACATTCTGCCAGAATAGATTCAGTTCGAACCCACGACCGTCCACCTCAGCACGGTGACTGGAGGCATGGCACCCATGTTGAATAAAGGCCGGTTCACAATAGAGGTGGCAGGGAAGACTGTGCACCACCCTGTCTGGGTGGTGGACATTCAGGACCCGTGCATCCTTGGGCTGGACTTCCTGAAGTTTGTGGAGGGGCAGCTGGACTTGCAGGCCGGCACATTGCGGCTGTGAGACAACTGCCGCTGCTGCTGTCCCCTCCATGGACTGTACTGCTCAGCTTATGGTCTCACCAACCCAGGAACTGCCACTTGAACCCATGACCCCCAACGCCGACCCCGCCAGCAGCCGCTGACTTACCCCCCCTCCGGCACTGCCTTCCGTCAGCTCCCCATTGCCACTGACCCCAGCACGGGACTTCGGGCAACGCCAGCTCCCGAATGACCCTGCCACAGCTGTAGTTCGAACCGTCGGGGAGCCAACCGGGAGGGACTCTCCCCAAGCCAGAGTCGCCAGCTTTTGGAGCTGCTGCACGATTTCTGCTACACATTCGTCACTTCACCAAAGGACGTCGGGAGGACGCACCTGGTCCAGCACTCCCTTGAAACAGCCCAATCAAACAGCACCCCCGACGCCTGCCCCACCCCCACCAGGAGACCGTAAACCAGGTACTGGCCGAAATGAAGGCAGCTGGAATCATTGAGCCCTCTGACAGCCTGGGAACTTCCCCAGTGTGGATGGTGCCAAAGAAAGATTGCAAGTGGCGGTTCTGCATGTGATTACCAACACCTGAACGAAGTAACGGCCAAGGACTCCTACCCACTCCCCCGCATTGATGAGTCCTTATATTTGGTCGGGGGCTCCAGCTGGGTCTCGTCACTGGACCTGCGCAGTGGGTATTGGCGGGTATTTGACCTTCTCCATGGGATGGGGGCTCTGGCAGTTTAGAGTCACGCCCTTTTGTCAAATTGGGTTTAGTGCCAATGAGGAGAACCTCAGTTTTGTCACTGTTGAAATTGAGAAAATTGCAGGAGACCCAGGATTTGATTTCCGTTAGGCAGTCAGAGAGGGAAGTGGGTGGGAGGGTGGCGGTAGGTTTGGTGGACAGGTTTGGGTGTCATCCGCATAGCAGTGGAAATAGATGTTAAATTTACGGAAGATATGGCTAAGAGGAAGTAGATAGATGATAAACAAAAGGGGCCCAAGGACAGAGCCTTGGGGAATACCGCTAGTGACAGGAGATAGCTGTGATTTGAAAGTTCTGAGTTGAATGAACTGAGTGCGGCCAGAGAGGTAAGATTTAAACCAGTCCAAGGGTGTATCAGTGATTCCAATAGAAGCTAATCTGTCAAGGAGGATGTTATGTGAGATGGTGTTAAAGTCCGTACTCAGAACAAGGAGAATGAGAATAGTTAATAGTCCGGAGTCAGCTGCCATGAGAAGATCATTAGTGATTTTTACCAACGCTGTTTCGGTGCTATAGCAAGGGCGGAATCCAGATTGGAATTGTTCAGAAAGGTTATTGTCAGGCAGATGTGCATGAACCTGAGATGCAACAGTTTTTCGAGGATTTTAGATAGAAAAGGTAGGTTAGAAATAGGGCGGAAGTTATTGAAATTGTTGGGGTCTGCACCAGGTTTCTTAAGTATAGGAGTTATTGCAGCTGATTTGAGAGATGAGGGAACAATACCAGAGGTGAGAGAGGAATGAATAATGACAGTTATTAGAGAGGAGAGAGAGGGTAAGCAGGCTTTTACCAAGACGGTAGGAAGAGTGTCAGGTAATCGATCTCTGAATAAGGTCAGATATTTCAAAAGCAAAAGGAACCAAGAAAAAGAGGCTGAGAAACTTGAAAGAGACAGGCTGCAGAAGGTATTATGAGTCAGTTGCTGGATCTTTGGCACTAAGTGTACTTTGGCATTAAGAAATGACATTAAGGAGTTATAATAAGCAAATTATTACAGAGACATTAACAAATATTAGCATGTGATCAGAAATAGGGAGATCAGCTGCAGTACAACCCTGAGAATTGATACCAGAGCAGCATATCAAGTCCAAAACATGACTTTTGGAGTGAGTGGGAAAATGAATATGTTGCTCAAATCCAAAGCTGTCCAAGCAAGATGAAAAATCCCTTGTGCAAGCATTATTGGTATTATTCATATGTATGTTAAAGTCCCTCAGTAATATTATGTTAGGGGAAAGTGAGCAGATAAGAGTAAGTAGCAAATTAATTTATAAAGTCATTATTGGGCTTAGGTGGACGATAAACAGTGGCCACTATAGTAGGAGTAGGCCCATTCAGGTGTAGGGCAATGGATTCAAATTAAACGTGACCAGGCACAGAAACGGGTAAGACTTTCCACTTCTCGCGATATATTATGGCGAGACCTCCCCCACTAGAGGCAGCAGGGATCCGCCAGAAGCGGAACTATGACACCCGGAGTGGGGGGCGGCCCTTTGATGCTGGGGACCTGAGGGGGGGGGGGCAGTGTAGTGTAGATCCTGAAGCCTCACTATGAGTTACTATGAGTGATGCGGTAACTGCGCTGCCAATGGCACACAAGAGCGGGGTTTGGATCTCACCGTGGCTAGAAGAAATCCCTGGGACGTTCATTTATCACTGGTCCTGGTTTGAATGTTTGAATGCTGAATCCTCTGACATAATTGACATTTAATATAAATAGTCTTTGTTTTATGTACATTTCTTTTTTGCTCTTTTTTTGCGGACATTTAATTTGAACACTGTAGACGCGCGCTGGACCTTTGGAAGACAGGGAGCTGACCAAAAACGTATCTGGAGACAAGGTGCCCCCTTTTTCCCCCATTGCTAAACAGGACACACAGGGTTCACACACGGCTCCTTAATCCCCTTCTCCTATGTATTAACATAGAGAACAGCTTAGGGTCCACAACAGCCCCAGATCTTCATCTTAAATCCACTGTCCTCCTGGTGGCCTCACTTCCCCTCAAACTCAGCAGCTGAATGTGCAGGAGTGGTAAAAAGAGTCCTGGTGTCTAGTCCCGGTCTCCACGCCGACAGGAACGTGTCTGTTTGGGACAGCCATCCTGCGGGGATGGGGGGGGTAGGGGTTACCTGGGAGGAAACACAGAGCGTGTTGTAAGAACTGCACCTGAGGCCACACTGTGCCATAAAATAAACGGCTGAACAACGGGGTGTTATGAACCGATGGTTTAGGTCCTTTCAGACTTACTTAACAGATCTTCAAAAACACTATAATATAAAAATGTATATTTATCTACACTCAAACTTAGGAAACGCACCAGTAACGGTATTAGGATTTTCTCCTTAATAATGTAAACATGACATGCATTTCATCATGGTTTTTGTACATCCTGCCTGAGATGACTAAAAGCTGAGTGGAACAGGTCTACTCGGTGATTTGACTGTCCTATAATCACATGGGCAATTAGGGCAGTCGGATCCATGCTGAAACAAATGCTATGTAGCTTATTTATTTAACACTAAAGTCAAGAAGACAGTGGAAAACACTCCAGCCTGGACTACAGTGGGAAAGGTACTTACCTCTCTCTCATGGGAAGTGCAGGGTTGGTGTTTAGGAAGGACAACTGCTGCTCCAGGCTACATACACGGAAGGCCAGGTAACAAGAGGAGAGAATCAGCAGTATAATCCTGCAGGACAGATCAGGACAGGTGTCAACACAAAAGGAGTGCGACTGTTTCACTGTGAAACTGTTTTAATGGAACACTGTTTTACTGGATCCGTGTTTCACTGAGACACTGCTTCACTGAGACACTGCTTCACTGAGACACTGCTTCACTGAGACACTGCTTCACTGGCACACTGTTTACCGTGACACGGTTTCACTGTGAAACTACTTTCCTATTGATCCTGTTCTTTTTTAACTTTCTTTTAAAAAATATATTAAAATGTATTTAATACACACAGCCAATGAATTCTTGACATCAAGAGGATAAATAGTTTTTTGTACACTAGATGGCAGTGTGAAAAACAAAGAGGCCTTGTGCTGCTAAATCACCAGACCAAAACAACCGGTGTAGACAGTTGTAACTTTAATTTCCAACAGGTTTCAGTTTGCTTTAAAATATATTAGCACTATTCATTTTAATACATAAACTTCAGTAAAATCAACAATGACATTATCGAACCCAAAGGCTAGTTCTAAACTCTAATATTAAGCAAACAGTTATTATCTCAACAATTAAAATTGATAGATTGAAATATGTGCCCATATAATTTACTTTGTTTAACATTAATTTGAAGTAAATGTAATGACATTTTAAACTCTGATCACTGTTACATTACAGTAAGTGGTACGACTGGAAATCGGAAAAAAAACATCTTGAGCTTGAATCAGCAACAGCAGAATAAGAGCTAATCATTTGCATATTTCAAAGATGGGAGGGAGCAGGGAGGCAAGTCACACCAATTGCAGAATAACTTTGCACCTAATATAGAGGCTTGGCAAAACTCACAGCAGAATGAAGAATTTAAGCAGCTGGTACTCCATCTGGCCAAGTCCAGGCACTGGCTCATTCAGAAGGACCTTCTCTGTCTCTAGACTTCTCTCTGCAAAACACAGTGCAGGAAGCTAAGGTCTCATTACGTCCACTCCGAGACTTCTTTCTGTTCATTTTCTCCAACGCGATTTGTAAATGCCAAATTGTGCCAACGCTTCTTGGCTCGTTGCTAAAACTCCCAGCGCCACGCGTGTGGAGGGTGAGGAAGTATGACCAGTCTCCTCCAATCCCAGGCACCTCGGGCCACAAGTCTCTTTTCCACGCTGCAGGTTACACAGCTCGTACCATAGGTTCGATGCTGATTGGAGAAGATGCAAGCCCTTCCCAACGGCACTGCAAGCCTGCAGGCGCCCCGGGAAGCCAGTAGGAAACCCTCATTAGCGACAAGCCGAAAGAAGCCCTGTCAATTTAACCCTGCTGAGGATTGGGCCCCGATTGACAGTCCAAGTGTGTCATTGGACCTGTATTTGAGTATTAAAAACCATGTTCAACCTCGGGATTGTTCTGGTAGAGTGTTCAGTGTAAATATGGACAGTGATTTCAGGCTTTCAACCGGCAGCTTAATCTGGTCTGTACACCGAACGGGAACTGATTTTGTAATATCCTGTTAGTAGATATGCCAAAGTCCTTATTTGATCTGGGCCCAGGTTTTAAAGCAGCTCTAAAGACTTTTCATAATTACGCAACGGCAAACACATCATGAGGAAACAAGCTTAGATGAAATAATATGGAAAAATACACACATTCTGTATTCAAATAGCTGTTACACTTAAACAATATCAGGGGACTTTTAGATTGCAAAAAAAAAGGTAAGCGACACACCTTGTAGGGCAGTTTTTTCAAATGTAATACTGATTCACCTCTGAGAATAGGATGTGGCGATGTAACCAATACCCAGGGCGGTCCAACACATAAATTATCATAAGAAGAAAGGCTATCACACTCCCTGATTCAGAAAGAAGAAATTCAGAGAAATCTGAATTAATTAAACAGATGCCATGCTCATTTCAATCGCAGCGACAGGTTTACAGGGAATGAGACACAGATCCGAGTATATATATGTGCAGTGATGGATGTCTCTAATTATCAAGGGTTTTGATCCAGGAATGGAGGATGTTTTTCAGGGCAGATACCTAATGTCTAGAGTCCAGACTGCCAGTGAAACAGACAATGTGTATCTTTATGCCCAGTTATTTGAAAAATCCCATACATTTTTCTTGACTTTTAGAATATTGAGCATGCCCTTTGAGAATTGCAGAAGAAGGGCATTTCCAAAAGTAAATTTAAGCATTGTACAGAATGTCCAGCATGTTTGCATTCAAATCGGAAGGTATTATCCATCAGTCAGACAAGATCAGCGGACTGCAGACCCACCTGTTTGCTTCTATGAAAAGGGCATTATGGGTGCAACTCTTTATGGCCAGCTATTACATTAAGTCAGCATTTGCCATGCAAGCATCATCATCAACCTCAAGCTTATTATGGCTCTCACCATGCAGAGGCTCGTCACTCTGAAAGGGCGTGTCCAGGACGGACACTATAGGCTCGTCACTCTGAAAGGGCGTGTCAAGTATGGACACTATAGGCTCGTCACTCTGAAAGGGCGTGTCCAGGACGGACACTCAGGCTCTCACCATGCAGAGGCTCGTCACTCTGAAAGGGCGTGTCCAGGGCACTCAGGCTGCTGGTGGAGTTTCCCAGGAGGTCGGGGAGGGACGAGGACATGGACACCACCGAGGGCTTCCTCCTCCACTTGAGAACCGGCTGAAACTCGTCAGGGACGGGAAACTCGTCGGGGACAGGAAACTCATCCTGCAACCAGAGCAGTGACACAAAACAGACCAGTTGACTCACACAAAGCAGACCAGCACACATTTTCCCCAATTTCAATTCCTCAGATGACCTGCGGATGTTGCAACCTGTTCTACCGTTTTCTCAAATTTTTGTGCAAACACATAATGACATTGGACAAATCCAAAAGAGGAAAAAATATATAGATTTTGACTTGAATGGTTGAATTAAGTGCAGCAGGAAGTTGTGTTATAAGATCACTTTAGTTTGCAGGTCATGGTATTACATGACTGCACACCCAGCAGTAAAGAACGCTTCGTTAAGCAGAGTAATATACCACGTTATGTTGCTTATAAAACCTTTAACAATGTGTAGGTTCACAATAAACTATAGAGAAGTCTGTTGCGCAAACTATTTTCAATGGTGTTACAATGATATACAATACAATGATAACCATTCTTGTGTAAGTTTATAGTTATATAAAGTTATATAGTTTTCACAGTGAACTGCTGCTGTGATTAAAAAAAATGATCTCTGAATAGACTATGTGACAACACAGCACCATTATATAGTAGAAGTATTGATCTGCCGTGAAAAACCTGAAGGGTCCTTTTTCTATGGATTAACAGATGTTATTTCATACCATAATCAATCTGAAATGCAGCCATGCTGATGCATAAGCTGTGACAGTGAATTGCTATTTTGAATGAAGTCTTGCGGGACTTTTGTCCTGCAGCACTACTATACCAAGCAAGCTCAAAACACAGATTTTGCTCATAACTATACCACCACTCAGCCTGTTTGAAAAAATAGGGACAAAAAAAAAACAGTTGCAAATGTAATCAGACTGTAACCTGCTTCTGTGCTCAGTATAGTAGGCCATTTATCAGTGAAGAGAAATGGTAAAGGTCCAGAGTCCAAGGCTCACCAAACACAAGGAGCTGGGTTCCTCCATGTATTGCTTGAGACTAAGGCTCTTCTTGCCATTGACCTGCACAGCACAATCAAGGACAGGAGAGAAGCAGTCAACGGCAGCACATCCCGCACAAGTATGACATCGTACAGAACTGCCGACCGTCGACTCAACTGCCACTCTCATTATAACGCTCCGTGGGAAATAACCACAGCGGTTACTCTGATGTCAGTGATATTGGGCTGGCCAAACCCTCACCTGGAGATGTGTGCAGATCCGTCTCAGAACATCATAGACACTGTCCCGGGACAGCAGAGACACAAAAACATACTGTGGGAGAGAAGGATGGGGGGGAGACGGGGACGGGGCTCAATACATACATTACAATCTCACTTCATTTTCAAACATGAACATTCTATAAATGTCATATTCTGAATATATTCCAACACACTTTGACAACACAGCAGTGCTAACCCGAGTAGTTTAAGTAGATATTACTTTCAGTAAAAAAAAGTTCCCTTTGTGTAATTTAGTTTCCAGATCAAACAAGAGCAATCACCAGGAAACTCAATAAAAGTTTAAACCATGCCAAGCACCTTCTGACTGGTGTCCGTGGTGATGGCCAGCCCGTTCGGCACCAGACCGGCGGTTTTGTGCTTCTTCACCAGCCTCACCGAGACCACGGGAATGGCCACCTGCAAGAGGAGAGCAAGCTCCGCAGTCACACCCCGCCTTCCTCAAACTTGGCGAAGGAGCGAGAGAGTGGTATGAACACACACGTGGGGGGGAAAGGCCAGTCCTGCTGAACCAGAAGCACACAGGAAGCGACCGCAGCCTTTCTGATAAAGTTATCAGGTCGAGTATGGCTGAAGTCCCGGAATCCCACTGAAGCTCAGAGTAGTGAAAGTGATTCAAAAAACTAAACCTAAGCATTAGGAAGTTTCACACCATGTTCTGTCATTGTTGAAATCCGTGCACTCCTGAATGTAGTTTGGCCATGAATCAGATTATCTGATATATGCCCATACTTACAAGAGATCCTTCACAGCAGTGGGCTTAGGTGACTGTACGGGACCCGAAACGCTCTAAGTGATTGACATCGGAAGCCAGTGTAGACAATAATCCAACACTCACTGTGCTCAGAATGACAAAGTAGTTCAGAAAGGTTGACCTTAAATTATTTATGATCTGGCCAAAAGTCAATGATTAAAAATCAGTAATAACGAATTATGGATGAGATTTATGCGTTTCCTATGAAAAGTGGCAGGAAGGTAAAAGCATGGTCTCAAAATGTCAGGGTGAAAATATTTACGCTATGTCAACAACTCTGCACTTTGTGAAAATTCATTGAACCTTATCAAATAAAACTAAATATCAGCAATGAACCATGAACCATGAATCATGCATTAACATAAAAAAAAATCCCACGAGTAGCAGGCAAAATCAGAATCATACCTAATAAACAATTTAACTAATGGAAAAAAAACAGAATTAATTTATAAATCCAAATTACAAATTCTATTTTAACATTCCTAAAAATGTTAAAATGAAAATCCAGCTCTGACCCGAGAACAGACAGGGACCTGAACAGGGTATTTATATACAGCTTTCCAATAAGAACAAGCTCCAGGATAACTCACCAGACTAGATATATATATAATTTATTCAAAAGTTACTGTCAGAGACAGTTTATCAGAAGCTACACCTTTTTACCGCCAATAAACTGAACAGGAGACAAAAAAGAAAGAAGAAAAAACGATTATTTCTTGTAAATGGTAATGGTTGAGGTATATTAAAGTACCAGTTTGTTTGTGGGACACTCACCTTGATGTCCTTACCAAAGAGGTTGGCGTAAAAGCACAGCCAGTTTCTAGAGATGTAGAGACGTCCTTGCAGCAGGATGTCTCTCAGGAGAGCACAGGAATATACTGGGAAATACAGACGCATACAGACTTTTTAATAAGGACTAACAAACCACTACAGGTCATGCCCGTACAGAAGGAAAACTGACACCATCGGGACAAAACAATATATTCATATACTAGGCACTACTGCCTTTCACCAAGGTACTACAACCGGGTACGCCGCCCAAAACAAGCCAACAACACATTTTTACAGATACCAAAAACACCTTAAAACCAAATCTAAAGCAGAATGTGCACCGTGGTTCCCCTCTGGAGGGAAACCAAGATGCTCTCTGACGCAGCTTTCTCTACTCGGTTTGCCCGTCCGGATTACTGGCGTGGGCAGATGTTGCGCTTAATTCTCAGCCAGAGCCGCCACCTGCTCATTCATGCGCCCGGGTGCAGGTTGGGATGTGGCCACTGCACTACCGGAGCAAACAGTCTTATCCAGGGCAGCCTGGATAAGCCAACCTGGCGCCCACAGGTCGAGTACTACAGGGAGACGGACCTCTCTCTCTTACCTTTCATTAGAATCTCCTCCTTGGGCACGCTCTGGAACAGCTTGTGGTACTGAGAGTTGTACTTGCTGACGGTCTGTCCGGAGGGAGAGAGAGGAGACATGAGCGTCTTGCTGGAGCTCGGCCGCAGGCTTGTCCTCTCTCTCAGAGGCCCGGAGCCCTGAACGAGCCCCACCATGCGGACCCAACGTGCGCTCCGTATCGTCCCGCTGCTGCGCAGAGCGTGCCAGACATCCAAGGTACGCCCCAGTGGGAACTCAGCAGTTCAACTCACCCAGGTGATTTCTAGGCCAAATATAAAAACAGCCTGCAGCCTGCTTCGTGTCTGTTCTTGTCATGATAGCGACGCAGTCTGGAGCACTTGCATTCATCATAATCATATTTCACATGGGCCGATCTGTTCAGGGGAGTGTGCGCTTAATGTTTACCTCTGCCTTTGTGGAACTAAAACCTGTAGGCGGTCTCTGTATTTTAACACATTCTAACAATGAGCCTGAGACAATAGTGTTGATTTATTCTTTACGACTTTCAGAATGAGAATAGCCTTGACATTCAGCAATAGTTCCAAAGCTCTTTCTTCCTGTTCTACAGTGCATCTACACAGCCGCTGTTCTGTCTCTTGGCTATAAAACATCAAGGCTAAATGGTTGAGAGAACTAAGACTAAAAAAGGTTGCCGGTGTGTTAGCATACTAGCATAAGTTAGCATTACATGTGGAATATTGAGTGGAAAGTGGAAGTGGGAAAAAAATACTTTTTTTTCAACCGTGTTTGGTTGTGCGATACATAGCTCTGGGACAAATTCTAATTTGGTAAATACATACATAAATAAATAAAGAAAGAAATGACTCACTGATCCACGGTAACATTTCTTCACGTCTTCATACGACAAGTCATCAATAAGCTGTACCCTGTGACAGAGAGACGTCCGGCATGTAAAAACCCCACTGTGACTAGGCAGCCAAGGAAAGCTTCCATGTTAAATGAATATCACTGATTTAACACGACGACACTGGTATAAAGATTGACAGTTACAGGAGCATGGTTAAGGGGTCATAAATGGCTGTGTGAAAACAATCCGGTCAGTAGAATAATCGGGTCAAGACATCCGACACACGTGCGTGCACACACAGATACGTACACACAGAAGGCACGTTCACGCACACACACGCACCATATAATACCACTGACTATCTGCAGCCATGGCAGCAGTCAGGAGCACAAGCTAAACAGATGCTTAAACACACAAACAGGCTAGTGCTTCATCCGTTTTCCTAAAAAGACATACATAATGACTGCTAGCGCAGAAATGTTGCATTAATTAGTGACCAAATACACAAGTGTTTAGCCCTATGAGAGAGCTGATACCGAAAGGGAGACACAAGGGTATTTAATGCTATTGGATTAATTGTATCCCCAGAACCTATTGCATGAACAGCTGATGTGATGCTGTTGAAAACAGTCTCATAGCGGAGAAAAAGCTATATTCATTAGTACACGAACCAGGCACTGGCTGGGGTTAAAAGCATGGGACCAATCACAAGAAACCAGAAAACAATGCCCAAGGATCATCTTCTTACTAGCATCAAATCCGAAAGAACAAGGAAATAGACTGCATTACATAACTCTTCACAATCGAGCTCTGTCATTGTGGGGATTAGCAAGCAGCGCATTAGCAAATCGCCACAAAACCCAAAAGGATGCAAGCTAGGTGTTTTGAAACTGCACACAGTCTAAAGGCAATCCGAGGCAAAGGGTGTGGTGTTGGGCTGGAGACCAGGAGGTTTCAGGTTCAAATTCAAAGAACGGGTCCTGCTGTTTTCCACTAAGCTAAGTGCTTAGCCTAAACCGTTTCAGTAAAGAAATATTCCTTATTCCTATATCCAGTATTCCTTTCTACCTGGCAACTTCACAACAATATCTTAGTTACGCTTAAACGATTTGTTTAGCAACCGATTTATCATCATAAAAACAACATTATTACTGAGTTTCCTCAACAGGGTCGTTAACAATCAGCAATTGCATTTCGGTACGCTTAACCACGCAGAATCTTGGGAAGCAGACACACTTTGTTCCCAAGCCTTTACTACGAGACGTGGCCTCCTCCACAATCAAAGACTGAGGGCCAGGGTACTCCTGCGTCAGGGTACTCCTGAACGGCCCCTCAGAGTCTGTTACGTAACCAGTACGGTCTATTCTGAGGCAATTAAAAGTTTACGCCACAGCACAGATGAGTCTCCGCCTCCGGTTAACTTCTGCATTCACGCGCGCTGTGTGCATGGGGGCGCGCCAGTCACCGTATGACAACTGAGGCGCGTGACCTCCCTCCTTCCCTTCACAGAGGACCACGGCTTGTTGACAGATAGCAGTGCTGCTCTGCCACACAGTCAGGCCCAAATTAGAACCGCGCTGATAAAGAAAGCCCTGTGACCCACATACAGAAGCTTTACCCGGCATTACAAACAGACACTCCACCCACATTAAGCTTTTGTTTGCAGGTAGTCATTGCGACGCAAAGGGCGACTGTTCAAAACGACTAAACGTGGGGGGAAAAATGGAATCGAAACAATGGATATTAAATGGAACTCAACCAACCTGAATTTAGGTTTGGGTTACTTACAGATTTGATAGAGGAGCCAGGCAGACGAAAAGCTTCCCCAGAGATACAGGCATTGTGATAGAAGTGACAGGACGCTGCCCTGGGATGTCTAAACTAGTGGTCGGCTTGTGTTTTGTATGTGGAGCTTGGGCAGACTTGGGCATGTTCAGAAACATGGCCGGTTTCATGGTTGACTTATTAACATGAAATACGAACACCATGTTATTACACAATGCACTTCTCAGTTTGAAGAAACTCTCCGTTCATTTCTCCAGAGCTGAGCAACGTCACCTGCACCTTCTGACCAGCCAGTGACTCCATCTGCACCTTCTGACCAGCCTGCGATGTCATCTGCACCTTCTGACCAGCGTGATCCCATATTTTTTTATTGAGAGCGAAAAATCTCAAACAAAGTTGCTGCCAATGCAGATTTTCTTCAGAAATATTATGCCATGTACTTTAACTCTGATGAAATGACAGTTTTTAATTTAACTATATTTCAAGGGGAATTTACTGTGAAAAGGAAGTGGAGTATCTGCTTTGTACTGATACAAAACAATAACTGATATAACTAATATAATCACGTATAGCTCAGTCTGGCTTTATGACACAGAAGCATTATCTTGAGAGATGATGCAAACTCAATGCATGTTCCCTGTCAGAGGCTCATTAAAACAACCTCCACAGCGTTATTCAAATCTCCTGACAGGGCACTTGCTAATTAAAAACAGGATTTAGGGTTGCCGTCAACTAGAGTATAATAAATCCCTGATTGCTTCAGGATACCACAGCGTCTGGCCCTCTGTCTCTGCCTCAAGTACTAGTATGAGACGACGTGGCGCTCGGAATACGCGCCAACGCCAGCGACTGACAGACAGGCGCGCTCGTTCTAAAGCAGTCGCAAACCTCTCCCTTCTCCTCATTGGCTGTATGGAAAGAGAATCATCCAGCTGTGACTGGGCAGGGAGGAGCCGGCCATATTGAACGCCGAAGCTAATTAAAAGCGCCAAAGAATGTCAAATTGGGAAAGGGAATACCTCCCGGCGACAGTGAACACAGGCCCTCGGCATCAATAATTGAGCAGAACTAGGTGGAGCTGGGTAACAGGGCCCAGAGGCGACGCGAAAGCCTCCTCACCCTGTTCAGTCGGGAGAGTAGTTGTGCGCCCTCAGAGGCCTTCTCGAGCAGGGAAACTAAGAACAGCTTTCCTCCGCGTGTTTGCGCCCGGCGGCGGCTCGCCGCGTCCTCTCAGGGCATGGGAGAATGTTCCGGCAGGGTTCGAGTGGCGCTGGCCCGGAAACGGGGAGAGCGCTCCGGCAGGGTTCGAGTGGCGCTCGCAGCGGCGAAGCCTGGCCGGTGGCACTTGTCGCCGGGGCCCAGCGGTGGGCTTGTGAAGCTGAGGAATGCAGCCATTGTGAGGTGGCCTGAGGAGCGGAAAGCCTCACAGCCTGCACTGGGCCTCTGAACTGGGTTACATAACCGGCCCTGCGTGGCTGTAACGTGAGCCGGCCGTCACGTGGGGTTTGGGTTAGGGCAGAGCTCGGGCCGGCTGCAGTCTGGCACGAGAGAGAAAACAAAACATCCCCAAACAGACGGTACGGTGCGTTTTGATCACTCGGCAGCACAGATGTGCCGTCGCAGCTGAAAAGCAACAGCGTGTCTTTAATAATTCACACTAAACACGCCTTTAACAGACTGTTTAATATGACACTGAGTAACAAGACGCAAAGCCGAAGTTTAATCACAAATATACACCAGACACCGGTCTGTATTATTACTCCTAAACCGGTGCGGCACACACAAAAACGGATTTGAATTTTCAGTGCAATTTTTATTTTTATTTTTGTAAGTGAATAAACAGCACAATTGCTTCTCTCTAAATAAATAAATAAAATTATTACTTCTGGGAATCAGGCCTTTCGTAGAGCAGAAACAGACCTTGGTAAACGGCAGAATTACATTTTTTGTAATTTTGTAGGAAAAACAAGCCGGTACACCTACCTCAGTAATGAACAGCACCCTTCGGTGTTTCTCAACGGGACAATTATCGAGACGCGACCGAGCCTTTAGTCCGATCTCATTGAAACAAGCTTTATGAACTAGTTGCTAATGGGCAGTTTTTCATTCAAATACTAAGGCGAGTCAACCGTCTAAAAAGGCGAACAAAGACGACCATTGTCGGACATCGCGTCGTACGACATGCCTCGAAAAAAAGAAAGGAGTTTGCCATTGACAACATGTCATTTAACGCCTGCTTCCAACCATGCACACCGAGATTTGTTTGCTTCATCAAACAGCACAGTCAGCACTCCTGTTAGAGACACCTATCTACAGAAAGGTTTCCAATGATAAAACGCGAATGGTGACTTCACAGCTGTGATGCATCGTGGCGGTTGTTAATGAAACAAAATCAAGTTTAATTAGCAAAAATGTCAAATGTAGGAATAATAAATGTGTAAATGAGAGCCTGTACTGTATAATGTCAGGCCTAGCTGATACAATTATTACTGAGCATTAACTGGAGTTTGGGCATGTTCAGGTCTGAGTGAAGAGTCAAGCCTTTAGACACAGGGAAAATCACAGGACTTAGTAAAGAGAAAGCCTAACTATTGTGAATGACATGGGTGTGATACTGTATGCTTTTGAAATGAATAAAAACTTTTTTTTTTTAAACACTAAACAAACACTGCCATCTGAATAGCAGACAGATCTGAATAAAGTTTTGTTACGTCCAAAGCCAATCTAGCCCATTCTCCAATTAGAAGGGCAGAGACCCAGCAGAGAGGGAAAGCACAGAGCAGGAAGGAACCCGTTCTACCGAGCAAATGGAATAAATATTGAACCCTGTTGGTCCATCTATTGTGAAATCACAATTCGTGCACAAACACAGAGAAAGGAATGCTACCACATTCGTTTGGTTGGTTCAGATCTACACAAGAGTACACACACTGTTCTCATCGGAAAAAAAAAACTTTAAAAAAAATTGACTTTATTTTATTGAGGTTACAAAAAAAAAAAAAGCCCACAACCCAGATGTATTTACCCGGGACAGGGAATGTTTAGCTTATGAAGCGGGGTTAAAATGATTTTCCCGATGTCTGACAGGATGCACAACCCCCCAGCGTCTTGTTTCACCCCTGCAAAGGAAGCGTCTCGGTGCCGGTGCCTGCAGGGCCTTGCCTGAAATGTGGGGGGCTCTGGGTGTCCTCCTCCTTGGTGGCTTCCGTCGGGCCCTGGGGGGCCACGAGGACGGGGTCTTCGCTCTGCTCCTGGTGTTCCATCGCTGCCTTAGGCCTGAGAGTGCAAAACAGAAAGACTGCAGAGTCACAAACACTTTACATCGACGCACGCGCTCAGCCTCATACACACTGCCTTCTGGGAGACAGGAAGCGGTTAACGTGCCGGTGCACAATTAAAGGTGTGACAAACAAGCCTCGCTCAAAGCAGGGCATCGCCGCATCTCGGTGCCAGTCGGAAGTCACGTCGGCTTGGCCCCATCCCGTTTCCTAGTTATTTTTTAATTGGAGAGCGTAATGAGACTGCAGGCAGAGAGAATCGCTGCCTTCCTGTTTTTGGAAAGCTGAGCCTGGTTCCCCCCCCTTTTCCTCAGGGGCTTTGAACGCATCGCTGAAACCAGCCAGCCAAGCCGGCAGCCCACCAACAGCATTTTAATAAACACGGAGCTGGGTATGATGCTGATCACGGTCACCAATGGTTTTTGGTATCCGGTCGATTTTATCCTGACCCTCTTTGAAGAAAAACACCCCCAAACCCCGAGAGAAGGGAGCCGCGACGCTCAAAGCAAACACAAAAAGTTTGGGTGATCGCGGATTCACCGCCCGAATGGCGCAAATGCCCAGATGGCATCCGATTAAAAAAAGGCGGGACTGCGTAAACACCCCCCCCCCCCCAGTAAAGGGGAGTAAAGTTCACACCCTCCTCCACCTTTATTCATGAACCCCGCAGGTTGAGGTGTGCAAACAGCCCGTGAATACATCATCACTCATCACGCCACCACTGAGAGAGAGAAGAAAGGTTATACTGTCTCAGCACCATGGCACACAACTCAGTAACAAGATTTTTTGTGTGAAATGTTCCTGCCAATCCCTGACCGTAAACATAGTAATGAATGGACACTGGAGCTGACTTAGATATATATATACACAAATAAGTCCTTCATTTAGATTTTCCAGACAAAACCAGGCAGCTTTCACTGACAGCAGCCATTTTCTCTTCAGTGCCTGGGGGAAGTGCATAGTGTAGGGACACATTAATCGGATGAAATTTGTTTGCGAAAAGGAAAGCAGGACTTTCTGAACCTTTTTGGCGACAAAGTGTGAGACCGAACCACTGATAACACACAGCAAACAGAAAGGTGCAAGCATTAATAAAACCTCACAGAGTAAAAGTCTTCCACTCAGGATTAGTGTACTTCCAAACGCATTAAGAGCCATGTGGGTCAGTTATCGGACGAAAGCCTCCCAGTCGAAAAGCAAATAATATGAATTGAGTAATGTTTTGCAGACTGCTGCTTTTCCCACGCCAAGGTCTATTACCGAGGCAAATGGGTCTACAAATACATTGCATAACACAGATGGGGCAGCTAGTGGTGCAGTGGTTAAGATGACAGGCTTGCAACTGAAAGATTGCAGGTTCAAGTCCCACCCCAGCTGTTGTACCCTTGAGCAAGGCGCTAAACCTGAATTGCTTCCGTAAAATATCCTGCTGTATTAGTGGATGAGTAAGTGGCCTTTGGATAAAAGCTTCTGTTAACCAAATAAAATGTAAAAAATAATGAACAATGCATTATTATTAAAGTAGATTCCTCACTGTCCATTTGTAACCAACATTTAGGGAAAGATAAACAGAGACTCACTGTGCACACCAATTTCAGACTTTATCTGCTGCATTTTTAACCTGAAAACGAGTGTTCAGAAATCGTGTTTTTCTGTCCCCATCCACCTTCTTCACCAAACCTTTGCTTGAGGTCTGACTTTATTAGCGTCTTCACATGCTCAGACGTGCCTGTGTGGGATTTTCCCTCTGTGACGCACAGCTTCATCAGCCGCTATTTACAGACGCCTCGCGGGAACACACGAGACCACACAACGGAATGAAGGATTTATGAAAGGAGGGCTCAAAGCTGGGGCATCATGTGATCCTCACTAACGCTTCTCTGTGTTTCAGTGTTCAGTTCAAACTATAAAATACCACGCAGGTTACAAACCGCAGAACGCGTGGCATCAGTGACTTGCGGCGCTAATTATTGCAGCAGGTGGGGTTCTGCGACATTAGCGATCCCAGGGTGAACGGAAGGTTCTTTTGCTTACGGAACCTCTCCTCAAGACTGGAGAGAATGTGCCCATCTATGCGAAGCCAAAGGCCTATATGACCGCTGATAGAGATTCCGGAACTTTTGCACTCAGGAGATGCGATCTGACTCACGGAGGCGAGTAGATGCAGCTGGCAACGGAAAGCGTCTCGCACAAAGGCGCACTTATAGGTCCCCGATTGCTGTAACTAGAGACAAAAGAGGGCAAGGAAAGGGGGAGGGGCGGGGGTTGAGAGATCCGACTCTTCAGTGACGATTACAAAACATAATTGGAGAAAATTCCACCTCCCCCAGCAAATAGCCGCCAACAGCCGATAATTGCAATGGCCAAGGGGGATAACAAAGGAGTAATATAACAGATTTGCAGTCCTCGCCCAGATGGTGCCAGGGCTTGCCTTCTGTGCCGTCACCTTGGGCCAGGGAAATGCAGACGTCATGGCTCCACAGTACAGGCAGAAACAAGGTATGAAGGTCTCTCAGGCAACTCTTAGCCTCCAGACGGGCCGTCGCGTGCGTAGCTTTACACGCTAACGCACGCCCTCTCTTTCATCTAGGCCTCTCGCCTGGCATATCAGATGTCTGTATTTACAGACTGTAAAGTGCACAACAGCACACAGCCAGGCGAAAAACCACTGTCATGTGTACATATCAGCCCTGTCCTCTTTTAACAGGATAAGCTTGGCATTTGAACATTCAGTTTAAAAGTGGATCTTTATCTCTCTATACAAAAAGCTGAGCACATGTCATTCATCAGCTAAAAAGACGCAGTTTAAAATTTGCCTCAGGGAAACTGGAATGAAAAACCTATTCAAAGCACCAAAAGGAACCATGATCAAAAACACAAACTCTAAAATTCAAATCCCATCATTTTAATATTGACCTTACTTAGTCTAGTAGACACCGAGGACCAAACACAGTGACACGAAAAACATTGTAAGGGAGAATTAGCCAAGTAGCTAGCAAGATAAGGAGTGGAGTAAGGAAACTTCCAACTTCCGAGAAACTTCTCAAACTTGAACATCTAGAGGAAATAAAAGTCATAAGTTGTAACAATTTATTTGATTTACCTTAGTTGCAAAATTGGGTATCCTACACTGAATCCGCATGCAGACAAATACAGATGCCTTTCCGGTGTAGCTAATAAATGACATAAACTTTCGGATTAGGTCTTTTCTTAACATTACATTAGCATAATGTCTACCTTTGACTGCCAGAGACACAACACTACTAAACCCGGGAACAGCGATTGTCCCTCAATAAACCTTCTTAAATTCCTATACAATAACTCAGATCATGACTCCGGCAGAGGATGACTCTGAGGGGACCCAGGCGGGCCGACGTTGGCAGGCATGGGCCACTCAGCAAAGGTTATTCAACAACCTTCAGCCTTCAGCTGCTAAGGTCCATGCCCGTCCTTTATAAAGCGCATTTGCCAGGGCGTCACAAGACTGCCTTAATCCAATTAAATTAATCCACTTACTAAGAGCTGCAGCTTCTGGGAACTTTTTTAAAAAGACATGGCGTCCTTACCCGCCTCCTCCTCTACACCCACCACCACCTTTCGGGAAACATGTTCATGTACGCTGCACCATAGAATGCATCCCTACAAGTCCAAACATCTCCCTGTGACATGGGCATCCTACGCCATACTTTCAGTGAAAAGGAAGTTGCATATTTAACATACTTTAACCTGCTCCATCAGTTCCTTCTCATCAGCTGATTTAAAGTCACCATGAGTTGCAATAGCACCAAATATGGGCCTGCGTTTTATTACAGCAGAAATGAACACATTCACACAGTTTTTTCTCATGCCATTACAGTAGCACGTATGTCTCGATTTCAGAAGCAAAAGCAAGCTCGTGATGGTTTACTATAATGCTTTAATCATTAGCAGTAATATTGTAGACACTGTGCGTGCATTTAACCGTCACAGAATTTCAGTATTCTGCCCACTTCTACTGTGATTATATTTGTTCTTTATTTTAGTTCTATTTAAAGTTCTACTGTAGAAAACGAAATATTCATTTTATCATGTTTGTACACACACACACACACACACACACACACACAGTACTGAAAAAGTTTTAGGTACATGTAAAAATAAAAATAAAAAGTTTCTAAATATAAACTAAATACTATAAAAGGACAGTAAACAGTAAAAACAAACAAACCAAAAAAAACAATAAATAAATCAAATCAATATATGGTCTGCGCACCATTTGCCTTTAAAACTGCATTAGGTACACTGTTGTGTACTTTTATAAGACAATCGGTAGGTGGATTGTTCCAAGCATCTTGGAGAACTTTCCACAATTCTTCTACATACTTTGGCTGTCTCGTTCACTTCTGTCTGGCCAGGTAATCCCAGACAGCCCCGAAGATGTTGAGTTCAGGACACTGTGGAGGCCATACCATCTGTTGCAGAACTTCCTTCGGAAAATGTTAGGACAACTAAAACATTTTCTTTTATACTGACACACTAATGCAGAAGACAAAAACTAAACATCAAAGACTACTTTAATGTAAAAAAGCTAGGGAGCCTAAGACTTTTGCACAGTGTGTGTGTGTTGTGTGTGTATATATATATATATATATATATATATATACACACACACACACACACACACACACACACACACACACACACACACAC